>UESW01002864.1:79907-150229 GCA_900491605.1 Calamus simplicifolius
AGGCCGGAAGTGCTGCGGGAGAAAGCCTCCGGACGCTTGGGCACCAGAGAAATAAAATCCGGTTCCACTCCTGAGGAATGCTCTTTATCTGGAATACAATTTGAATAGCATGAGTAACCTCACGCCCAACAATTCCCCAATAATGATGGTAAAAAGAAGGCGGAAATCCATCAGGCCCAGGGGCCTTATCCGAGCCAAGCCCCCAAGCGCCTCCCGGATTTCGTCCTCAGTTATAGGCCTGAGTAACATATCATTCTCCTTGGCCGAAATCTTCCTAGAATCTGGAACACGAACAACCGGAGCTCCCTCCCCCTCGGACTCAGTCCATCTAGTCCGAAAAATTGGAAAAGCAAATCCCTAATAGAGTGGATGTCCTCCTGAGTATGCCCTTCAGCATCAAATAATCTCCGAATCCTGTTAGCGGACCGCCTCTTTAAAGTGGCTTGATGGAAAAATCTGGTGTTACGATCCCCCTCACATATCCACTGAACCCTGGATCTCTGCCTCCAAAACATCTCCTGCTGGCGGAGAAGAGAGTGATGGCGAGACAGTGAGTCCCGAAGCACGAGAGGTCCGAATCCACCAAAAACCCATCCTGGTCCTCCTTCTCCTGTAAGGCAGAAATGTCGGCTTCTACCCTTTCAACTTGTCTAACCAGATCCCCGACCTCCATCCTATTCCATCTGGATAGACGACGTCGAACCATCATAAGACGCCGCGATAACCTATAAATAGCATTTCCCCTGATAGGAAGGTGCCAAATCTGCAAAATGATCGACCGAGCAGCAGAATGGACAGTCCAAAACTGCTCAAATCTAAACTTCTACGATAATACATAGAAACCTCCGTTGAAATCAAAATGGGGCAATGATCAGAAGCAATCCTAGGAAGGTGGGCAACAGTAACCTCGTGAAACCTATGAAGCCATTGTTCCATAGCCATAGCTCTGTCAAGTCTCTCCCAAACACGAGCCGAACCCTGACGGTTGTTACACCAAGTGAATTGGGTCCCAGAGTACCCCAAATCCAACAGCCCCGATGATTCTATGAAAGATCTAAACTCACTAACATCAGCCGAGGTAGTAAACGACGCCCTCCATGCTTTTCGTTAGCCTCAGTAATGTTTAAAATCACCGGCAATGATAGATGGGAGACCCTGAGAAAGAAGGGAAAGCAACTCAGACCAGAGGATCCGTCTCTCCCTATAATCCGTACTAGCATAAACAGCTGATAGGCCAAGGATCAGAGGACCCCTCAGAGACTACAAGACCTATCTGCTGGTTGCACTGATGAAAAGCATCAACCTTAACAGTATCGGCATGCCAAATGGCCAGCATACCTCCAGACAAACCTTCAGCCTCAACCGAATACGAAGACCAGGACCGAGAAATCTGCCTCCTAAACTGAGCCAGACTATCACCTGACACCTTGTTTCCAAAAGAACACATATATCAAAATTATGAAGCTGCACCAATCTACTAAAGGAGGATCGAAATGAAGGCTTTCGAGCTCCTCTAACATTCCAAATCAAGATCTTCATTTACAGGATGATGAAGTTGGGACCCCTCCCTGGTCCTCCATCATCGCAATATCAGATAGGCACCCATTGGATGAGGTACCCCCCTCAGCTAACATGGATGGATCAACCTCTGGCTCCTGACTGACGACAAGAGCCCGAGGAGACTGAACCGGAGACAGGGGACCTGAATTCATGTTTACATTATCTGAAACCTTCGAGGAAAGGTCCACCGGCTTGTCAGCAGGACCTAACCACTTCCTGACCTCCTTCCAGTGAGAAGGAGGCCAGGGACCTCCTTTCCTGGAATCAATCGATATCCCAGAGCTATTACAGGTCCGAGACTTACCTTTTCCTTTTTGTTTCCCAGATTTAGAAACTGCCCTCGGGGCCTGATAATCAACTGGTCTGGCCCGCTTAAGGGGGCCGGACAAACATCCCTATTGACCAGAGTGCCACCTTCCCCCGATATCAGACCAAGAGAGGCAAAGGGGTTATTCTTCAAAAGAGATTGTTTAGACCCTTCTCAGCCGAATCAACCTTATCAGCCTGCATCAAATCATTCTCTACTGTAGCAAAACCGGCACGCTCTCAGACCCGGCACCTTAACTGAAGCAGAATGGCCTTGCGATGACTCCCCCACTGGACACCCTGAATCCATGGCAGAAGAGCCCCCTACCATTGAAGGAATCGACACCCTCCTTCGAGCCAGCTTAGCAGGAAGGCTCCATCCCTCAGCAGCTTCAACACCACTCACAGGAACCGCAACCTTCCTCTGAGATCTCGATCCGCTACCAGAGGCCCCCGGAGACGTCACCGACTGCATCTTCCTTTTCTCATCCCAGGGAACCCGGGGCATCCCTTCTTTGTCGAATTGCTGCAATCCACGGACCGTATACAAGGCTGGAGGCTGCACCTTCGACTCCTGAACCAGACTGAGAACAAGGGCCACTGAGATGCAACGTTCCACAGGAAGCACAGATTCCATCCAGATTTTCAAAAGCATATTGCTGCCAAAAGGGAGGCCAATACCTGAATCCGAGCACCCGGCCTCAGAGGACGACGAAGGTCGAACCCGGAGACATGCCCTGGCGAAACCTCTCGCTCTTCGCCACAGTTGATGCATCCAAACATATGAATTGCCCGGCTGGTTCCAAGATGACCCTATGAATTCCTCCTTCCAGAACTCAATCGGAAGGTTGGGAGCCAAACCCAAACTAGAGCCGATGGAATAGCATCCTCGGCCGGGAAGAATCCGTCCGCCACGGTTCCGATCCCATAACCTGTCCGTTAACCATCCAAGGACGATTGAGAACCATGTCACAGGCTTCGGATCTTCAAATCGGAATAAGTGGCACCGAATGCCAGACTGATCGGAGCAATTTCACCTTGAATTCCCGCTCTTCTAAATTCCCTGATCACCGCCTCTGCCGGAACCCACTTGTGGTAAGAACGAAGCAGAACGGCTCTTGACTGCCATCTCGCCACTTCGGCCTCCAGCTCAGCTACAGGGACGCGAATAACATCCGGAAAGGACGCTTCCAAAGACTCTATAACCGCCGGCGAAGGAGACGGCAAGACCTAGCGAAAGCCGGATCCCACAAACGTCGACCCAAGCCTGCCCAGGCTTAACCCCATCGACGCCATAGGAAGAAAAGGACGGCAAGAGAAATAGACCGACGGAGTCATAGCCGGAGAGGACGAAGATCCCAGAGATCGGGGAAGACGACGATCGAAACCTGAATCTTAAAGCACACCCAGGGAACAGAATCGAAGCTCAGTCGCGCATGAATTTTAAAGCACTGCCCCAATTTTTTCATTCCAAAAGGAGTTGGGTCACTGATTGCTGACACAGTGACTTGGTCGCTCTTGGCTGATTTGAGTTCAGCTTCCTCTCGTTCTAGTTTTTGAGAAAAAGTGGATTTCATTTAAAAAGTCTCAATGGAACCAAGAAATGCGGTGCATAAATCTGTTGGGATTAATTAATACTTGCCCATGGCTTTCTGTACCATTTTAACTATATGAATTAATACTGTTGTGGATTATCCTTCCAACGTCATTGCCTGAGTGCACAAATCCAACGAGCATGGCCTCTCTATCCCGTAGTCCAAACTTCATCGATCAAGCTGAAATTTCTAGGCTGCATTAGGTTTTCCGATATATATTTTATCTTTATTTTTTAAAATTATTTTATCTTCTACTTTTTGATCTCTAAAAATACATTTTAAAAAATAAATATATTTTTTTTTTTTATTTTCATTAGAAACATCTTTTAAAAATAAATGAAAGAATTAATTACAAAAATATCATTTACTTTCATGTTTTTAAGTTTTTTATATTTTATATTTTATTTCTTTTCTATTTTGATGAAAAATATTGAAAGCATCTTTAAATTGTTTTCTATTTACTACTATTCTAAAGTAGTATTTTTTAAAAAATTATTTTCATTTTTACTCAATAAATATATTTTTATTAGTATTTTTTATTTTTATAAAAAAATTATTTTTGAAAATCAAACACATTCTTGGACGTCCTGGCTAGCACGTAACTGCTGGTCCTGTTTGAAGTTTGACATCTCCGATAAATCAAGAATGACACTGTACCGATTTGGAGTTTCAGCCATCCTTGGATGATGACTACATAAAATGACAGACAAATTATAAGAAACTTATCAATACTCCAAGGACGGAGAGACACTTTTGGGGATGGACCATGAGCTTATGTCCCTCCCAGATAACGAAGTTGTAGTCAGTCTCTCATCAAGGGTCCTCCACCCCAAAGATGGGACGCTAGTCTGAAAGGCTTCCTTCTGCTTTGCAAGTTCATGACTTTGTTATCTTCCTTTATCGACTTCTAAAACCTTCAATCTTAATTTATTTAAAGCAGAAAGAAATTGAGCATGTCATTCCCAGTTCCATAGGGAAAGAAAATCATTAGCATGATGAATTTGTTTTTCCTAAAAGGAATTGTGGGGGGGGGGGGTAAAATTGTCATGCGTCATTAATCGTGCACACGGCTAAGGTCAGCCCTGATTCCCGTTCGATTGAGCGACGCCCGCCAAGGGTAGGTCGGTGAATTGAGATGCTCTAGCCTCTCACCGATCCAGGGGTCCTCGAGGTGCCGACCTATCCCGTCTCTCGGCCCCAGCCGAGCTATCGACCTTCTTCCGTCGGCTCCTCCAGCCGACCTATCCCGTCTCTCGGCCCCAGCCGAGCTATCGACCATCGTCCGTCGGCCCCAAAGGCCGACGCCTCCAGCGTCGGCCTCCAGCGCCGGCCTTTGGCTATGGCCTCCAGCGCCAGCCTCCGGCGCCCAGCCTCCGGCGCCGGCCTCCAGCGTCGACCTCCAGCGCCGACCTCCAGAGCCAGCCTCCAGCGTCGACCTCCAGCGCCGGCCTCCAGCGCCGGCCTCCAGAGAGCCGGCCTCCAGCATCGACCTCCAGCGCCGGCCTCCAGCATCGACCCTCCAGCGCGGCCTCCAGAGCCAGCCTCCAGCGCCGGCCTCCAGCGCCGGCCTTTGGCTACGGCCTACAGCGCCGGCCTCCGGCGCCAGCCTCCAGCGTCGACATTCAGCGCCGGTCTCCAGAGCCAGCCTCCAGCGTCGACCTCCAGCGCCGGCTTCCAGCACCGGCCTCCAGCGTCGGCCTCCAGCGCCGGCCTCCAGAGCCAGCCTCCAGCGATGGCCTCTAGCGTCGGCCCCCAGCGCTGCCCTTTGGCTCCGACCTCCAGCGCTGACCTTTGGCTACAACCTCCAAGGCCGGCACCTCGAAGACCGTTGGCCCCAAAGGCCTGCACCTCCAAGACGGCACCACCAAGGTCGGCACCTCGAAGACCGTCGGCCCCGAAGGCCGACACCTCCAAGACCGGCACCGCCAAGGCCGGCACCTCGAAGACCGTCAGCCCCAAAGGCCGACACCTCCAAGACCGGCAACGCCAAGGCGGCACCTCGAAGACCGTCGACCCCGAAGGCCGACACATCCAAGACCGGCACCGCCAAGGCCGGCACCTCGAAGACCGTCGGCCCCAAAGGCCGACACCTCCAAGACCGGCACGCCAAGGCCGGCACCTCGAAGACCGTCGGCCCCGAAGGCCGACACCCCAAGACCAAAGATCGGCACAGCCAAGTTCGGCACCTCGAAGACCGTCGGCCCCAAAGGCCGACACCTCCAAGACCGGCACCGCCAAGTTCGACACCTCGAAGACCGTCGGCCCCGAAGGCCGACACCTCCAAGACCAGCACCTCTCAGCTGGCCCTGGCACTTCTCAGCTGGCCCTAGCGTGTTCGAGCCAGGCGGCCCCGGCACCTCTCAGCAGCCCCGGCACTTCTCAGCCAGCCCCGGCATGTCCAAGCCAGGTGGCCCTAGCACCTCTCAGCCGGCCCCAGCACTTCTCAGCCGGCCCGGCGTGTCCAAGCCAGGCGGCCCCGGTACCTCTCAGCCGGCCCCGGCACTTCTCAGCTGGCCCAGGCGTGTCCGAGCCAGGCGGCCCTGGCACTTCTCAGCCGGCCCCGGTGTGTCCAAGTCAGGCGGCCCCGGCGCCTCTCAGCCGACCCTGGCTTGTCCGAGCAGGCGGCCCCGGCACTTCCCGGCCACCCCGCTGATCCAAGTCGGCCCCGACACTCTTCTCAGCTGGCCCCGGCTCCTCCTAGCTGGCACCGGCGTGTCCAAGCTAGGCGGCCCTGGCACCTCTCAGCCGGCCCCGGCGTGTCCGAGCAGGCGGCCCCGGCACTTCTCGCCGGTCCCGCCTGATCCAAGTCGGCCCCGACTCTTCTCAGCCGGCCCCGGCATCCTCCAGCCGGCCCGGGCACTCTCATCCCGGTCGGCCCCACCTGATCCAAGTCGGCCCCGGCACTCTTCTCAGTCGGCCCCAGCATTCTCCCAGCTGGCCCCGGCACCCTTCTCAGCCGGCCCCGGCTTCCTCCCAGCCGGCCCCGCACTCTCATCCCGGCCGGCCCCGCTGATCCAAGCTGGCCCCTTGTGCCTCAGCACCTACCTCCGCCGAGCCTCCGCCTGACATGATAACTGAACCACAGCGTTCAAACACCTATGCGGAGTCTAGCGTGGGAGAGTTCAAATTCACTATAACAGAATAAGATTCCAAATAAGGAATCATACCAAGATGTGGCCTATGACCTACAATAGTGGCCTAGGGACCACGTAGCCACTGAGTCTCCAGCCATCGGCCAGCTCTCCCCGCCTCCCAGCCGTCGATCCTCTAACTCGTCATACGGATCCTACCGGCCCTGTAACAACCTGATTCGAATCCGTTTCAAATCCTAATAACTTTCGAACCTTCCAGAAGACGCTCAAGATCCAGGTGACTGCTTATAAATACTACCACCCTCAAGCCTTTCAGGTACGGGCATTCTCGGATGCTATTCCCTTCTCCTCTATCTCTCTGCACGCTTGCTCACTCTACTGCTCTTAGCTCTCTTTTCCGCCATTGTTGCTCTGCCCAGAGCTCTCTGGAGGAACTCTTCAGCAAGAGCCTTCTCCTCTCATCTTGTTGCCCATCGGTCCCTTACTGACTTGAGCGTCGGAGGGTCTTCCGCGGAGGGCCACCCCCAGCGCCCCCCGCGTGTAGGCTTCCTTGCAGGTTCGCCCAGGAAGGAGCTCGATCAGGAGACCGGACGTGCCCGAGTCGAGGAGTGGATTCCGGCGACAACAGATTGGTGCTAGAGGAAGGGCCTCAAGTCCCTAAAAACTTATAATCCAGGAGACAAGGTTCTTGGTCTGTGAGAGAAATCCTCCCATGGCCAACCGAAAGAAGGCAGTGTCCGATGTCCGAGATCAGGCCGCTTCTCAAAGGACTGCTCCAGTGAACAATGTAGCGCCTCCACCGCCGCCTATTGAAACCCCTTCGCCATCGGCGGCCCCGGTGTCCCAGGACCAGTTCGCTCTATTGGTCCAGCAGGTGCAGGCTCTGGCCACCCTGATCCAGGGGTGCCCAGAGGTCCCCCATCTGGCCACCCCTATCCCTCGCTCCCCAGAGGAGGAGGCGGCCCCCATGCATCCGGCGATCTCTTCTTCTAGTCCGCACAGAATCGCGGACCCTCCTCACCATCCCAAGGAAGTCGAAGCGGCTCCCCAGCAAGCCCACGGAAAAATCTTCCCCGGACCTCGGCGAGCTCGATCCCTTTCTCCAGTATATTCTCGCCATGACTCCACTCCATCTCAGTGTGTTCCTCACCCCGCCCCCTCTGCTCTCTTCGACGAAGAGATCCGCCAACAGCTCCGGGAAATGCGACAAGAGCTGGATGCCGCAAAGCAAGCCCAACCGCCTCAGCTTAGGGCGGAGCCGGGTGTCCCCTTCTCTAAGGGGATCATGGAGAAGTTATTCCCTCCCATGTGAAGCTGCCCACCATCGAGCCCTATCATGGCTCCTCTGATCTGGACAACCATCTCAGCAGCTTTAGATCGATAATGATGTTCCACGGAGCATCAGACGCGGTTCTCTGCCACGCTTTCCCTTTACCCTTCGGGGATCTGCCCAGACTTGGTTCAATGCCTTAAAACCAAGGTCCGTCGATTCCTTCGATGAACTGAGCCGTCTTTTCATCAGCCGGTTCGTCAGCAGCCACCGCCTGCGACGGAGGTCCGACTCCCTCTCTGAGGTTAAGCAGAAAGAGGGGGAGTCCTTAAGAAGTTATCTTGGCCGTTTTAATAAGGCCATGCTGGAGGTGGATCACCTCAACCATGAAGTGGCTATGTCCGCCCTAGCCGGAGGAGTTTCGAAGGAGAGCGACTTTTACCTAGCAATGGAGGTCAACTACCCTTCGACCCTCTCTGACATGATGGGTCTGGCCGACAAATATGCCAGGGTCGAGGAGTCTCGGAGAGCCGCTCGAGCCAAGCCAGTGAGGAAGAAAGAACCCGGGCGCCCTGACAGGCACCGACCTACCGGCCGACCGAGCCCACCCCGACGCCAGAGAGTCCCGCGGCCGCCACCAAGGGATCGTTCCCGAAGCCCACCTCGAGGATTCCATCGCTTCACTCCTCTCACTGCCCTGAGAGCGGAGATTCTCATGGAGATCGAACGCCAGCTTCCCCGACCTCCCCCTCTCCGAGGAAATGCAGCCCACAGGGACCCCACTAAATACCGCCGCTATCACCGCGACCACGGTCACGACACTGAGGAGTGCTGGCAACTCAGAAATGAGATCGAAAGACTCATCCAGCGGGGCAGGCTGGACCGTTTCAGAGGAGCTCCCGAACCAAGGAACGGGGGCGATCGCCGACCCGAGCCCCAGCAACAACCTCTCCTTCCTCCTAATCCGCCAGTTGCTGGTCACATTAATGTCATCGAGGTGGTCCGTGGTTTTTCAGGCGGGGAGGACAAAGAAGAAGGTCCGGATCAGGATTGCCGCCTATGAGCAAAAAGTTCCACTACCATGCCTCCAGAGTCAAAGGAAAATCCTTCTCTCTCGGCGACCTCGTCCTCCGGAAAGCATCCGTCTCCAAACCGCTGGAGCAAGGGAAGCTATCACCAAATTGGGAAGGCCCGTACCAAGTAACGGAAGTCGTCGGACCTGGTACCTACAACAAACTCCAGGATCTGGATGGGAAGTCCGTCCCCCGGACGTGAAACTTGGACAACCTCCGCATATACTATCAGAAGGGTACGTCCCTTTAACCTGCCCCATTCATAACTTTGGTGTTTTATTTCTTTGTCTGCAACACGATCAACCCTTTTGAAAGGTCGTGATAAAAAATAGAAACATCTGATCCATTCTCGGCTACAACCGATCTATCTACGTCAGATCCCCGTTCGTCCACTGGGCCAAGCCAAAATTGAAATAGCGTGTTACGGCCGACCTAAATACTCTCCTAAACCGATGTTCGGATTCGGGCCGCTCACAAGCCCCAGCCGACCTAAAATGTTTCAAAGTTTAGCTCAGATTCAGGCAGCTTGCAAGCCCCGGCCGACCTAAGTATTCTCCCAAACCGATGTTCGGATTCGGGCTGCTCACAAGCCCGGCCGACCTAAAATGTCTTCAAAGCTTATCTCGGATTCGGGCAGCTCGCAAGCCCCGACCGACCTAAGTATTCTCCCAAACCGATGTTCGGATTCGGGCCGCTAACATTCCCCGGCCGACCTAAAATGTTTTCAAAGCTTAGCTCGGATTCGGGCAGCTCGCAAGCCCCGGCTGACCTAAGTATTCTCCTAAACCGATGTTCGGATTCGGGCCGCTCATAAGCCCCGGCCGACCTAAAATGTTTTCAAAGCTTAGCTTGGATTCGGGCAGCTCGCAAGCCCCGGCCGACCTAAGTATTCTCCCAAACCGATGTTCGGATACGGGCCGCTCACAAGCCCCGGCCGACCTAAAATGTTTTCAAAGATTAGCTCGGATTCGGGCAGCTCGCAAGCCCCGGTCGACCTAAGTATTCTCCTAAACCGATGTTCGGATTCGGGCCGCTCATAAGCCCCGGCCGACCTAAAATGTTTTCAAAGCTTAGCTCGGATTCGGGCAGCTCGCAAGCCCCGGCCGACCTAAGTATTCTCCCAAACCGATGTTCGGATTCGGGCCGCTCACAAGCCCCGGCCGACCTAAAATATTTTCAAAGCTTAGCTCGGATTCGGGCAGCTCGCAAGCCCCAACCGACCTAAGTATTCTCCTAAACCGATGTTCGGATTTGGGTCGCTCATAAGCCCCGGCCGACCTAAAATGTTTTCAAATCTTAGCTCGGATTCGGACAGCTCGCAAGCCCCGGCCGACCTAAGTATTCACCCAAACCGATGTTCGGATTTGGGCCGCTGACAAGCCCCGGCCGACCTAAAATGTTTTCAAAGCTTAGCTCGGATTCGGGCAGCTCGCAAGCCCCGGCCGACCTAAGTATTCTCCTAAACTGATGTTCGGATTCTGGCCGCTCATAAGCCCCGGCCGACCTAAATGTTTTCAAAGCTTAGCTCAGATTCGGGCAGCTCGCAAGCCCCGGCCGACCTAAGTATTCTCCCAAACCGATGTTTGGATTCAGGCCGCTCACAAGCCCCGGCCGACCTAAAATATTTTCAAAGCTTAGCTCGGATTCGGGCAGCTCGCAAGCCCCGGCTGACCTAAGTATTCTCCTAAACCGATGTTCGGATTCGGGCCGCTCATAAGCCCTGGCCGACCTAAAATGTTTTCAAATCTTAGCTTGGATTCGGGCAGCTCGCAATCCCCGGCCGACCTAAGTATTCTTCCAAACCGATGTTCGGATTCGGGCCGCTCACAAGCCCCGGCCGACCTAAAATGTTTTCAAAGCTTAGCTCGGATTCGGGCAGCTCGCAAGCCCCGGCCGACCTAAGTATTCTCCCAAACCGATGTTCGGATTCGGGCCGCTCACAAGCTCCGGCCGACCTAAAATGTTTTCAAATCTTAGCTCGGATTCGGGCAGCTCGCAAGCCCCGGCTGACCTAAGTATTCTCCTAAACCGATGTTCAGATTTGGGCCGCTCATAAGCCCCGGCCGACCTAAAATGTTTTCAAAGCTTAGCTCGGATTCAGGCAGCTCGCAAGCCACGACCGACCTAAGTATTCTCCCAAATCGATGTTCGGATTCGGGCTGCTCACAAGCCCCGGCCGACCTAAAATGTTTTCAAAGGTTAGCTCGGATTCGGGCAGCTCGCAAGCCCCGGCCGACCTAAGTATTCTCCTAAATCGATGTTCGGATTTGGGCCGCTCATAAGCCCCGGCCGACCTAAAATCTTTCAAAGATTAGCTCGGATTCGGGCAGCTCACAAGCCCCGGCCGACCTAAGTATTCTCCCAAACCGATGTTCGGATTCGGGCCGCTCACAAGCCCCGACCTAAAATATTTTTAAAGCTTAGCTCGGATTCGGGCAGCTCGCAAGCTCCGACCGACCTAAGTATTCTCCTAAACCGATGTTCGAATTCGGGCCGCTCATAAGCCCCGGCCGACCTAAAATGTTTTCAAAGCTTAGCTTGGATTTGGGCAGCTCGCAAGCCCCGGCCGACCTAAGTATTCACCCAAACCGATGTTCGGATTTGGGCCGCTCACAAGCCCCGGCCGACCTAAAATGTTTTCAAAGCTTAGCTCGGATTTGGGCAGCTCGCAAGCCCCGGCCGACCTAAGTATTCTCCTAAACCGATGTTCGGATTCGGGCCGCTCATAAGCCCCGGCTGACCTAAAATGTTTTCAAAGCTTAGCTCGGATTCGGGCAGCTCGCAAGCCCCGGCCGACCTAAGTATTCTCCCAAACCGATGTTCGGATTCGAGCCGCTCACAAGCTCCGACCGACCTAAAATATTTTCAAAGCTTAGCTCGGATTCGGGCAGCTCGCAAGCCCCGACCGACCTAAGTATTCTCGTAAACCGATGTTCGGATTCGGGCCGCTCATAAGCCCCGGCCGACCTAAAATGTTTTCAAAGCTTAGCTTGGATTCGGCAGCTTGCAAGCCCCGACCGACCTAATATTCTCTCAAACCGATGTTCGGATTTGGGCCGCTCACAAGCCCCGGCCGACCTAAAATGTTTTCAAAGCTTAGCTCGGATTCGGGCAGCTCGCAAGCCCCGGCCAACCTAAGTATTCTCCCAAACCGATGTTTAGATTCGGGCCGCTCACAAGCCCCGACCGACCTAAAATATTTTCAAAGCTTAGCTCGGATTCGGGCAGCTCGCAAGCCCCGGCCGACCTAAGTATTCTCCCAAACCGATGTTCGGATTCGGGCCGCTCACAAGCCCCGGCCGACCTAAAATGTTTTCAAAGCTTAGCTCGGATTCGGGCAGCTCGCAAGCCCAACCGACCTAAGTATTCTCCTAAACCGATGTTCGGATTTGGGTCGCTCATAAGCCCCGGCCGACCTAAAATGTTTTCAAATCTTAGCTCGGATTCGGACAGCTCGCAAGCCCCGGCCGACCTAAGTATTCACCCAAACCGATGTTCGGATTGGGCCGCTGACAAGCCCCGGCCGACCTAAAATGTTTTCAAAGCTTAGCTCGGATTCGGGCAGCTCGCAAGCCCCGGCCGACCTAAGTATTCTCCTAAACTGATGTTCGGATTCTGGCCGCTCATAAGCCCCGGCCGACCCAAAATGTTTTCAAAGCTTAGCTCAGATTCGGGCAGCTCGCAAGCCCCGGCCGACCTAAGTATTCTCCCAAACCGATGTTTGGATTCAGGCCGCTCACAAGCCCCGGCCGACCTAAAAATTTTCAAAGCTTAGCTCGGATTCGGGCAGCTCGCAAGCCCCGGCCGACCTAAGTATTCTCCTAAACCGATGTTCGGATTCGGGCCGCTCATAAGCCCTGGCCGACCTAAAATGTTTTCAAATCTTAGCTTGGATTCGGGCAGCTCGCAATCCCCGGCCGACCTAAGTATTCTTCCAAACCGATGTTCGGATTCGGGCCGCTCACAAGCCCCGGCCGACCTAAAATGTTTTCAAAGCTTAGCTCGGATTCGGGCAGCTCGCAAGCCCCGGCCGACCTAACTATTCTCCCAAACCGATGTTCGGATTCGGGCCGCTCACAAGCTCCGGCCGACCTAAAATGTTTTCAAATCTTAGCTCGGATTCGGGCAGCTCGCAAGCCCCGGCTGACCTAAGTATTCTCCTAAACCGATGTTCAGATTTGGGCCGCTCATAAGCCCCGGCCGACCTAAAATGTTTTCAAAGCTTAGCTCGGATTCAGGCAGCTCGCAAGCCACGACCGACCTAAGTATTCTCCCAAATCGATGTTCGGATTCGGGCTGCTCACAAGCCCCGGCCGACCTAAAATGTTTTCAAAGGTTAGCTCGGATTCGGGCAGCTCGCAAGCCCCGGCCGACCTAAGTATTCTCCTAAATCGATGTTCGGATTTGGGCCGCTCATAAGCCCCGGCCGACCTAAAATCTTTTCAAAGATTAGCTCGGATTCGGGCAGCTCACAAGCCCCGGCCGACCTAAGTATTCTCCCAAACCGATGTTCGGATTCGGGCCGCTCACAAGCCCCGACCGACCTAAAATATTTTTAAAGCTTAGCTCGGATTCGGGCAGCTCGCAAGCTCCGACCGACCTAAGTATTCTCCTAAACCGATGTTCGGATTCGGGCCGCTCATAAGCCCCGGCCGACCTAAAATGTTTTCAAAGCTTAGCTTGGATTTGGGCAGCTCGCAAGCCCCGGCCGACCTAAGTATTCACCCAAACCGATGTTCGAATTTGGGCCGCTCACAAGCCCCGGCCGACCTAAAATGTTTTCAAAGCTTAGCTCGGATTTGGGCAGCTCGCAAGCCCCGGCCGACCTAAGTATTCTCCTAAACCGATGTTCGGATTCGGGCCGCTCATAAGCCCCGGCTGACCTAAAATGTTTTCAAAGCTTAGCTCGGATTCGGGCAGCTCGCAAGCCCCGGCCGACCTAAGTATTCTCCCAAACCGATGTTCGGATTCGAGCCGCTCACAAGCTCCGACCGACCTAAAATATTTTCAAAGCTTAGCTCGGATTCGGGCAGCTCGCAAGCCCCGACCGACCTAAGTATTCTCGTAAACCGATGTTCGGATTCGGGCCGCTCATAAGCCCGGCCGACCTAAAATGTTTTCAAAGCTTAGCTTGGATTCGGGCAGCTTGCAAGCCCGGCCGACCTAAATATTCTCTCAAACCGATGTTCGGATTTGGGCCGCTCACAAGCCCCGGCCGACCTAAAATGTTTTCAAAGCTTAGCTCGGATTCGGGCAGCTCGCAAGCCCCGGCCAACCTAAGTATTCTCCCAAACCGATGTTTAGATTCGGGCCGCTCACAAGCCCCGACCGACCTAAAATATTTCAAAGCTTAGCTCGGATTCGGGCAGCTCGCAAGCCCCGGCCGACCTAAGTATTCTCCTAAACCGATGTTCAGATTCGGTCCGCTCATAAGCTCCGGCCGACCTAAAATGTTTTCAAAGCTTAGCTCGGATTCGGGCAGCTCGCAAGCCCCGGCCGACCTAAGTATTCTCCCAAACCGATGTTGGATTCGGGCCGCTCACAAGCCCCGGCCGACCTAAAATGTTTTCGAAGCTTAGCTTGGATTCGGGCAGCTCGCAAGCCCCGGCCGACCTAAGTATTCTCTAAACCGATGTTCGGATTCAGGCCACTCATAAGCCTCGGCCGACCTAAAATGTTTTCAAAGCTTAGCTCGGATTTGGGCAACTCGCAAGCCCCAGCCGACCTAAGTATTCTCCCAAACCGATGTTTGGATTGGGCCGCTCACAAGCCCCGGCCGACCTAAAATATTTTCAAAGCTTAGCTCAGATTCGGGCAGCTCGCAAGCCCCGACCGACCTAAGTATTCTCCTAAACCGATGTTCGGATTCGGGCCGCTCATAAGCCCCGGCTGACCTAAAATGTTTTCAAAGCTTAGCTCGGATTCGGGCAGCTCGCAAGCCCCGACCGACCTAAGTATTCTCCCAAACCGATGTTCGGATTCGGGCTGCTCACAAGCCCCGGCCGACCTAAAATGTTTTTAAAGCTTAGCTCGGATTCGGGCAGCTTGCAAGCCCCGACCGACCTAAGTATTCTCCTAAACCGATGTTCGGATTCGGGCCGCTCATAAGCCCCGGCCGACCTAAAATGTTTTCAAAGCTTAGCTCGGATTCGGGCAGCTCGCAAGCACCGGCCGGCCTAAGTATTCTCCTAAACTGATGTTCGGATTCGGGCAGCTCACAAGCTCCAACTAGCTCGGATGGCATGGAATCCCCGTCTAAAAACGATCGAGATGTTCCTATGACCCATGGCCGACAACAACAACCCGGCACAAAAGAGACAGGGACCAAACGAAGAAAGAATGAAAAATTTCTTTATTACCTCATCGCAAGAAAAACTACAATCTCCTGAGAGGAGTTACAAGTGCACCAAAGCACAGGAAATAAAATGAGTACATAGCTCGGCCGAACTGCCCCAAACCAGCTTCGGTTAACGACGATACTTCGGCATCTGACCCAAGAAATTAGACAAACCACAAACCAGTCAGCTTGCCCGGGTAGCGAGCGGGACCGGCTTTCCACGGCTCCTCTGGATGGGCCAAGCGATCCAAAGAGAGGTGCAGACCCGTGGATGCTGGTTCTGAGGGCGAACTCCCCAGATCGAGTATGCACAGCTCCCACTGGCCGAGTCAAAAGGCAATGCAGCTAGCCACACACCTCCACCTCCCTCCTTGCGGAGCCGAGAGACCCCGGGCGGAGGAGCCCAGGCGTTTGAGCCAGGGAGAAGAGGCGAAGTTCACGTGAGTCATGGGGAACTCACGCGTGCTTCCCCCCCTACGTCTCCCATGGTGAACCACAAAGGACACAAAGGAAGCACGTATGTGCGCTCTCCATGTGTTCCCTGCGGACCTCCTGTGCGCTCTCCATGTGATCTCCGAAGTTCCTCCCTCGAGGACGAGCTGCCCCTCAGCGGCTCCTTCATCACCCCAACCTTCCAGGGGAGAACGACCCACAAAAAGGAAGCTCAATCCTCCCTCCCTGAACTCCAAGGAGACAAGCATCATGGAAGCTCTCACAACTTCTCACGGTAAAGAAGGCTCTGGGATGGCCCAACACGGCCTCCTTTTCCCCTCTTTATAGGCGAAAATGAACCAGGAGCGGCTGTCAGGGCAGGAAGCTCCGAGATTTGAGAAACCTGATCCTCAACACCACATGGCCCCCCAGGATGAAAGCAGCGCCCCTTTGCTGCGCGCCAAATGCGTCCCTTGAGCCGTGACGCATGCCAAAAGATCCTCTCTGACCCCAAATCATGAATTCTGAGCCTCGAAGACCGCCCGCCGATCTTACGGATGCAGGGCGGGCCTAGGAGATCCCCCAGGAAAAGCAACATCCTCCAATGGTGAACAGTTTTGTGCACCGTACGCCAAAACGGCCTACGTGAAAAAAGACCAACGCCATAAAAGCCTTCCGGAAAGTGCCAGAACAGCTTTTTGCTCCCCACAGAGCCATATTATCAACTCCGGCAAAATGAAAACCGATTTGCCTGCGGAACAGCAGAGCACTGGCAGGGCCAAGCAACAAAATCTTCGAACCTCAGCTGGGCTGAGCAGCAAAATCTCCAAACCTTGGCTGGGCCGAGCAACAAGATCTCCGAACCTTGGCAGCGCCAAGTAAAATATAAATCTTGAAGGCTCGGAAACACTAAATAATTTATTATTTGGAAGCCTCGGTTACAACCGAGTGGCACCTTGGAAGGCTCGGCAACGCCGAGTAATTTATTATTTGAAGCCTTGGTCACAACCGAGTAGCAATTAATATTTGAAGCCTCAGTTACAACCGAGTAGCATCTAGGGAAGGCTTGGCAACACCGAGTAATTTGTTATTTGAAGGCTTGGCAACAACCGAGTAATAGATTTCCAGAGCCTCGGCCAAAGACCGAGTGATATATTCCTGAAGGCTCGGCAACAACCGAGTAATAAATTCATCCATAAAATTACAATGAGAGGCAAGTCATAAAAAGCCTCGGCCAGAGCCGGAGTGCATCTCCTATTATCAAAAGCCTCGACCGAAGACTGAGTGATATATTTCTGCAGCCTCGGCCAATCCGAGTGATACAACAATAAAGCTTCATCCCAGCCGGATAATTTCTCGGACACTCTAGTGCAACTAAAGCACCCTATTTTACTTCAGTAAGAGGGCCGCCCAGGCCTTTCTCTAACCTACACAGAGATAAACACTTCCTCTACAGAGGATCAAATGACATGTCCCCCAAATAAGATTGCTCCGGAATTCTACTCCCTATATCCAAAGTTACACTTCGGACTAGGGAGTGGAGGGCATGTGTTGGGGGGTAAAATCGTCATGCGTCATTAATCGTGCACACGGCTAAGGTCAGCCCTGATTCCCATTCGATTGAGCAACGCCCGCCAAGGGTAGGTCGGTGAATTGAGATGCTCTAGCCTCTCACCGAACCAGGGGTCCTCGAGGTGCCGACCTATCCCATCTCTCGGCCACAGCCGAGCTATCGACCTTCTTCCGTCGGCTCCTCCAGCCGACCTATCCCGTCTCTCGGCCCTAGCCGAGCTATCAACCATCGTCCGTCGGACCCAAAGGCTGACGCCTCCAGCGTCGGCCTCCAGCGCCGGCCTTTGGCTATGGCCTCCAGCGCCAGCCTTTGGCTACGGTCTCCAGTGCCGGCCTCCAGCGTCGACCTCCAGCACCGGCCTCCAGAGCCAGCCTCCAGCGCCGGCTTCTAGCGCCGGCCTCCAGAGCCAGCCTCCAGCGCTGGCTTCCAGCACCGGCCTCTAGCGTCGGCCTCCTACATCGGCCTCCTGCGCCGGCCTCCAGAGCCAGCCTCCAGTGCCGGCTTCTAGCGTCGGCCTCCAGCGTCGGCCTCTAGTGCCGGCCTCCAGCACACCTCCAGTGCCGGCCTCCAGCATTGGCCTCCAGCATCGACCTCCAGCGTCGGCCTTCAGAGCCGGCCTCCAGAGCCGGCCTCCAGAGTCGGCCTCCAGCATCGGCCTCCAGCGCCGGCCTCCAGCGTCGGCCTCCAGCGTCGACCTTTGGCTACAACCTCTAAGGACGGCACCTCGAAGACCGTCAGCCCCAAAGGCCGGCACCTCTAAGACCGGCACCGCCAAGGCTGGCACCTCGAAGATCGTCGGCCCCGAAGGCCGACACCTCCAAGACCGCCACCACAAGGCCAGCACCTCGAAGACCGTCAGCCCCGAAGGCCGATACCTCCAAGACTGGCACCGCCAAGGTCGGCACCTTGAAGACTGTCGGCCACGAAGGCCGACACCTCCAAGATCGGCACCTCTCAGCCGGCCCCGACACTTCTCAGCCGGCCCCGGCGTGTCGAGCCAGGCGGCCCCGGCACCTCTCAGCTGGCCCTGGCACTTCTCAGCCGGCCCCGACATATCCAAGCCAGGCGGCCCCGGCACCTCACAGCCGGCCCCAGCACTTCTCAGTCGGCCCCGGCGTGTCCAAGCCAGGCGGCCCCGGCACCTCTCAGTCGGCCCCGGTACTTCTCAGCTGGCCCAGGCGTGTCCGAGCCAGGCGGCCCCGGCACTTCTCAGCGGGTCCCGACATGTCCAAGTTAGGCGGCCCCGACACCTCTTAGCCGGCCCCGATGTGTCCGAGCAGGCAGCCCCAGTACTTCCTGGCTGGCCCCGCCTGATCCAAGTCAGCCCCGGCACTCTTCTCAGCCGGCTCAGGCATCCTCCTAGCCGGCACCGGCGTGTCCAAGCCAGGCGGCCTCGGCACCTCTCAGCCGGCCCCGGCGTGTCTGAGCAGGAGGCCCCAGCACTTCTCGGCCAGTCCCGCCTGATCCAAGTCAGCCCCGGCACTCTTCTCAGCCGGCCCCGGCATCCTCCAGCCGGCCCCGGCAGTCTCATCCCGGCCAGCACCACCTGATCCAAGTCGGCCCCGGCACTCTTCTCAGCTGGCCCCAGCATTCTCCCAGCCGACCCCGACACCCTTCTCAGCCGGCCCCGGCCTCCTCCCAGCCGGCACTAGCACTCTCATCCCGGCCGGCCCCGCCTGATCCAAGCTGGCCCCTTGTGCCTCGGCACCTACCTCCGCCGAGCCTCCGCCTGACATGATAACTGAACCACAGCATTCAAAACACCTCTGCAGAGTCTAGCGTGGGAGAGTTCAAATTCACTATAACAGAATAAGATTTCAAACAAGGAATCATACCAAGATGTGGCCTATGACCTACAATAGTGGCCTAGGGACTATGTAGCCACTGAGTCTCCAGCCATCGGCCAGCTCTCCCCGCCTCCCAGCCGTCAATCCTCTAACTCGTCATATAAGGATCCTACCGGCCCTGTAACAACCTGATTCGAATCTGTTTCGAATCCTAACAACTTTCGAACCTTCCAGAAGATGCTCAAGATCCAGGTGAGTACTTATAAATACTACCACCCTCAAGCCTCTCAGGTACGGGCATTCTCAGACGCTATTCCCCTTCTCCTCTATCTCTCTGCATGCTTGCTCACTCTACTACTTTTAGCTCTCTTTTCTGCCATTGTTGCTCTGCCCAGAGCTCACTGGAGGAACTCTTCAGCAAGAGCCTTCTCCTCTCATCTTGTTGCCCGTCGGCCCCTTACTGACTTGAGCGTTGGAGGGTCTTCCACGGAGGGCCACCCCCAGCGCTCCCCGCATGTAGGCTTCCTTGCAGGTTCGCCCAGGAAGGAGCTCGATTAGGAGACCGGATGTGCCCGAGTCGAGGAGCAGATTCCGGCGACAATAGGAATGTATTGGTGCTTTTTTTTCCTAACCTACAACATCGACGAATGAAATTTATTGCGGAGGAACCCAATAAGCACAATCTCAGCATAGAAAGCTTTTCGTGATAGAAAATCTAATCGAAGAAGTCAAAAACTCAGTCTAATTGATCAAGAATCAGACTCAAAAAATCATCACTCTCATTTGATAATTCTACACACAAAACATTCGCAAGAAGACCCAAAGTTTTCTCCGAGAAAACTCCTCTATTTATAGGTGTCAGGAGTGGATTAGTCATGTTAATTATGGGTTGAACTTCTAGGAAATGAATGACCCAAAATTATTTCTTGATCTTATGGCTAGATTAATTCTAGAAGTAGTTACAGCAATCTAAGTCAAACATTATGATGTAGTTGATCAAGTCCCATCGGGAGCAGGCTTAACGGAAATTGAAGGTCGTCTTCGGCAGTGACCCAGCCTGAGAGGACCTGGCCCAGGGTCATTCATCATTGCCTGGCGCAGCTTCGGCCCAGTCGGCCTCGGCCCTAGCCGGCCTCGGCCCCAATCGGCCTCGGCCTCAGCCAGCCTTGGGCCCAGCCGGTCTTGGCTCCAGTCGGCCTCGCCCTTAGCCTAAGCCCTAGACTTAGTTGCGCCCCGACCTGGATTCGGTCTTGGGAGCCCCACGTGGCCCGCCAATTGCCTGTGGCGACCGCGTGGTCTGCTACCTTGTGCAGCGGTGCATGGCCGCAGCCCATAACGGTACGAGAGTGACACGACTACCCACCTGCCAGTGCAGCGCTCCACAGGTGGTCGACGGGGGATGACACCTCTGACACACTCAGTGTCGCTTATGGCTTGTTGCTGTTAGTTTTGCCCTCTGCCCGCTATCGGACAAGGGTACCTTGAAATCAGCCACCTTCCGAAAGCGGGTAAGGGGGGCCCTCGAACAGGTATAAAAGCCCCTCACTCATAGTGAGGGGGATCGGACCCCAAGCTCAAGAAAACCTTTTCTACTCATTCTGTTGTTTCCCGAGAAGAGGAGAGTTCCCGCCAGAGCGACCGCCTTCGAGGACTTCTTTGCAGGGTTCGCACCCCGAGAAGAGGAGAGATTGACGGCCCAAACCCCGCTCATCCCTCACCAAATCATCTCCGTTAACCCGGCGTTCAAGATGAGTTGTTAGGTGACATCAGATTGGTGCGCCAGGTAAGGGGGAGACAGCAACGGAACCAACATACCATTGGAGGCTAGTAGCAGATCGCTTTTTCCCCTCTTTCTTCAACAAGAATGGTGGTAACGCATGCCCAGGAGGTCTCTACCAGCCAGGCTGGGGGGCACCGCCGGGAGCCAGAGCAGCCAGAGCTCGGCCTTCCTAGCCCTCAGGCTAGCCTTCCGGCTCCTCCTCTACCACCACCCCAGGATGACTAAGTCATGGCACTTGCCTTACAAGTCCAGTCTCTTGTGACGGCTGTCCAGCAACTTCAACAACAGCGTTGCCACATTCGGTACAACCTCCGTTGGGTGCAGAGGCGGACCAACTCACCCAGCAGTCGAATCGCGGAAGGTCCCCCATGCGGGAGGTCCCCCGCCGTCATGCCTCCTCCCGGCGCCATCACCGAGAGGCCCCTAAGAGGTCTCGGTCCCCTTCCCGCCATTATGGCGATTCCTGCAAGTGGTGACATGAAATGGAGCCAGGGCAGACATGTCCCATCGCCTTAGTCCCTTCCCGTCCTCAGGTCTTCCCGGGAGGGATCCTTCGACGGCAGGATCGCTCGTAGGGCCAAGCGGCGATTGGAGGAGTACAACCAGCGACTAGAGGAGCTCAATCGTCGGATTACCAACCAGCCGGATGCAGACTACGACAGTCGTCCGCCATTGTCCCGTCACATCATGGACGAGCCCATCTCCAACCAGTTTCGTGTTCCCCAGCTCAATCCCTACGATGGTACGTCGGATCCCCTGGACCATCTAGAAATCTATAAGGTCTCATGCAGGTCCAGGGGGAGACCGACGCTCTCCTCTGCATTGCTTTTCTGGCCACTCTTCGGAAGGCTGCCCGTGCATGGTACTCCCGACTGCCACCTCAAAGCATCAACTCTTTCCAACAGCTAGAGCGGGCATTCCTCGCGCACTTTGATGCATGCCGCAGGATCCCCCGTGTGGCGGATAGCTTATTCTCTGTCCAGCAAAAGGACGGTGAGCCACTAAGGGACTACGTGGCTCGGTTCAAGAAGGCTGCCCTAGAGGTCTACAACCTCGATGACCCTGTAGCCATGCTGGCCCTAAAGTGGGGCCTTCGACCGTCCCAGTTTGCCTACTCACTAGAAAGAAGCCCCCAGGCTCCTATGCCGAGCTGCTCGGCCTAGGACAAAAGTACATTTGTGCAAACGAGGCAGACTCCTCCCGGAGAGAGGCTGACGGGGGATCCAGCAAGAAGCAAGTCCGCCAAGAGCCTGAGAAACTTCATCCCAGGAGACCTGAGCTGCCCCGCAGGCCAGACAACCGTCCGCGGGCCCTTGCCTTGGCCTCAAGGGAAGGACCCTTCACTCCTCTTGTCGCCCCTATTTCCCATATCCTGATGGAGATCGAGGATGAGGCGTATCTCCAGTGCCCCGCTCCCCTGAAGCCTGGTGCAACCCGCAACAAGAACTTATACTGTCGTTTCCATCGAGATCATGGGCACGACACCGAGGAATGCCGCCAGCTGAAGAAGGTGATCAAGGATCTCATCCAGCATGACTACCTTGAAAAATTTATCCAGAGGGGAAACCCGGCCGGTCCGGGACCGTCGGGACCACCGCCTGCTCCAGTTGGCATAAAGAACGCCCCTACCGAGAAGACGATAGCCATAATCTCCTGGGGGGTAGGCAATGCGTCCAAGAGGCCGCGGGAGGCCAGGGGAGTAGATTTTGTAATTCCCTTCTTCGAGAGGGATCTAGAGGGGGTGGATAACCCGAACGATGATAGTGTCGTTGTATCGATGACAATCGCAAAATACCCTGTACAAAGGATCCTTGTTGATAGTGGAAGCTCGGTTGACGTTCTTGGTTATGATGCATTTGTTTGAATAAACTTGTCCCCTGAATCTCTTCGGCCTATGGCCACGCCCTTAATGGGTTTCATCGGAGACTCGGTTAGAGTAGAGGGAGAAATCACTCTATCCATCACGGCTGGAATGCCGCCACGATAGAGTACCGTCCTCATCAAATTCCTAGTAGTCCGGGTCCCCTTAGCCTACAATGCTATTCTCGGATGACCCGGCCTGAACCTCCTGGATGCCGTCATCTCCACCAAGCGGCTGCTAGTCAGGTTCCTCACTGACTAGGCGGTGGGGGAGATGTGTGGGAGAGAGGCCGGGTGCCATCTTGTTACCAAGCAGCCTCCAGCCCGCAGGCAACGGTCGCACCATCAGAGTCCGAGTCGCTGGATCCTAGAGAAGCGATGAGGTGGGGGGACCCAGCCGAGCATCTGTTGACGTTCCCGCTTGGGGAGGACCCGATGAGGACGGTCCGAGTGGGAGGACTCCTCTCGGATGAGGCAAGAGGTTGATTTCTTGCCTTTCTTCGTGCCAACTTAGATGTTTTTGCTTGGTCGGCGGCGGACATGCCTGGTGTGCCACCAGAGATTATGACCCACCAACTCAACCTCAATCCCCAGTGTCATCCAGTTAGGCAGAAGAAGAGGAGCTTTGCTCCCGAGCGGCAAAGGGCTATTGACGAGGAGGTCGGCAAGCTGATCGCTGCTGGTCACATCCGAGAGGCCCACTATCCGGACTGGCTGGCGAACGTGGTGATGGTCCACAAGGCCAACGGGAGCTAGAGAATGTTCGTGGACTTCACCATCTGAATAAGGCATGTCCCAAAGATAGCTTCCCTTGCCAAGGATCGACCAGTTGGTGGATGCCACGTCCGATCATGAAACCCTAAGCTTCATGGATGCCTTCTCGGGGTATAACCAAATCAAGATGGACCCGACGGACGAGGAGGATACTTCCTTTGTGATAGAGAGAGGCATCTATTGCTACAAGGTGATGCCATTTGGACTGAAGAACACCGGAGCCACGTATCAGAGGCTGATGAACAAAGTCTTCGAGGGACAGCTCAGACGCAACATGGAGGTATACATGGATGATATGTTAAGCAAGAGCGTCTGCGCCGAGGACCACATCGTGGACCTGGTGAAAACCTTCAACAACCTCCGCCGCTACCAGATGAGACTCAATCCCCACAAGTGTACCTTTGGGGTGGCAGCAGGTAAGTTCCTGGGTTTCTTGGTGACCCAGTGAGGGATTGAGGCAAACCCAGACAAGATCCGTGCCGTCCTGGATATGAGGCCTCCAGCCAGCAAGAAGGAGGTGCAATGTCTGACCGGGAGAGTGGCAGCCTTAAGCCATTTTCTGTCGAGGTCGGCCGAACGATGCTTGCCTTTCTTCAGGGCGCTATAGAAGGTGAATGTCTTTGAGTGGACGGAGGAGTGTCAGAAAGCCTTTGAGGGGTTGAAGGAGTTCTTGTCGACCCCGCCACTGCTATCAAAGCCCACGGAAGGAGAAGACCTCTTCGTATATCTTGCCGCCTCTGATGAGGCGGTCAGCTCGGTTCTTGTGAGTGGATCCTGACGGAACACAGAGACCGATTTACTACACCAGCAAAGTACTTCATGATGCGGAGACCAGGTACACCCATACCGAAAATTATCTTTGCACTAATGGTCTCCGCTCAGCGTCTTAGGCCACACTTCCAAGCCCATCCGATCGTGGTGCTCTCGGACCAGCCGTTAAAGACAATTTTGTCCTATCCTGATGAAGGGAGAAATAATCTTCGAGGCATGCATTTTTAAATTATTGATAACAATTATCAATGCGGAAATTTAAAGATTACATACTAATCTATCTAACATGCATCAAGATCATATCTTTGCCTTGTATATAGGATCGATTGATCCAAAATATGCATATAAATAAAACTATCAAGATCATGTCTTGATCTTCAAGGCAAGAAGTCATACTTCTTATCTTGAAGCATGCCTTAAGATCTAGGGATCATATCACTTACCTTAAGGCAATTGGTAAATCCTTTTATGCTCTGCAGCCGTTCAATCGTCCGGCCTCTAGTATCGTCCACGCGAAGCCCCGAATGATCAGATTTCCGGAGTGCTAGCTCGCAGAAAACGACTTTGCTGATCTTGAATCCTCCCACTTGAATTCTTCTTCTAGGATCCACACTTCCGTTAGCACCAGAATCACCAGGATTTTCTATTCTAATTCTTTAGAAAATCAATTCACGACATATCGTGTGTTGTTTTTCTCTTCTGTGTAATCTGGTGAGGGATGTCCTCTATTTATAGTCTTTTTTAGCAGCCCATTAAATTCTAACATTTAGAATTCCCCGCTTGGCGAAAACCAAAAAGACATCGAACCGTAGCGCTTGGTTAATTCCGACGTTCGGTAAAGAACCAACAGTCATCGTAGCTTGGTTAATACAAAGAGTCGCATTTATTCTAATACTTTAGAATTCCGACGGAATTGTTTGGAGAAGATTAATGCAAGACATTAAATTCTATATGTGAATTTAATCTCTCAGACTTATGCAGAGGTTTGGGTTTAGTTTTTGGTTTAAGCTAATCTGAATTTATTGGACTGAACCCACATAGATCATGGTCCTAGCCCAAATCAAATTTGGCTAGTCCTGAATCTATTTAAATCCAAATCAAGTCTAATTTTAAATCAATATTTGAAATTGACTAGTCCTTCTAATAGACTTAAACCAAATTGAATCTTATTCAATTGTACTTAACCCAATTGAGATAATTCAATCAATCAAATTGATTAATTAAATCATATACGATTCTCAATCGTTGATCAGCAAACAGATCATCCTAGGAAACTTCTATGCGTGTGACTCTCTAGGTTCGAACCTAAGCCGGTAGCATAGAAACAACTTTCTATACTAATCGATGTGCCCATCTAGCAATGGAACCCGACGTCCGGATAGGTCGAAGAGTTGCCGAGCAAACTCCAAGAACCCTAAGAAACAGTTACCGTATAATTCATCCTCTTGACCACAAATGCTAAGGATGGCTTAAGAGCCTGTCAACTCTAAATAGCAAATCCATAAAGTGATTTCAATTTTAGTGATCATGTGACTTTCACATGAAGTGCCTTGGCCAAGGTCTTGCTAAATTGAAACACAAGCATTTCTCCTTTTAACGGGATAGGTCAAATTCCATCTTGATCCACAACTGACTACCACAAGTACTTGACTGCACCCAGTAACCTTTCGTAGCTGGATTAGAAATCCAGGTGGTCCGGCACCTAAGTACAATGAGTTGCTTGTAAGCCACTGGTTGTGATCTTCAGGTCTGAAGGATACTTATACCTATATCTTCTCGGATTAACTCTTGACAGTAGAGTATCCAAAAATGAGTCACGTTCGGTGAAATGTACTCCTACACTTTCACCTGTATGTCATACCAGTGTCTCTACACTCCTTGGTTAAGAGGACAACCAACAAATATGATATACAACGTCCTATAATTGATAGTACTATGGCCCTGTCATAGTATATCATTGGTCGCGAACCTTTTTGAGGACCTTCAAAGATAAATCCTCCTTTATCGTGAAGGAAGATCCTAAGGGCTTCATTACAATCAGGAGTATTAAGAAGATGTTCTTGTAATGAATAAACTGCCAAATAACTTTTATTAATATATCAATTTATATACAATTTACATTAGCACAATCATCAAATGATTGGCTTTAGGATACAATTCCCAACAAACTCCCACTTAGCCTAAAGCCACTCATTACAGTATCTAATACCCATCTTCAACTTATAGTTGTCAAACTCCTTGATGCTGAGTGCTTTAGTAAATGGGTCACCTAGGTTTTCCTTTCCATCAATCTTCTGAAGATTTATGTCACCTCGGTCTACAATCTCTCGAATAAGATGAAACCGGCGCAGTATGTGCTTGGTGCGCTGATGTGCTCGTGGTTCCTTTGCTTGAGCTATGGCACCAGTGCTGTCACTGTACAACAGGACTGGTCCATCTATGGAAGGTGTCACTCCAAGCTCGGAGATGAACTTTCACAGCCACACAGCTTCTTTCGCAGCATCTGATGCAGCGATGTACTCTGCCTCGCACACCGAATCTGCCACTGTATGTTGCTTGGAACTTTTCAGCAAACAGCTCCACCATTTAGGATAAACACGAAACCCGATACACTTTTGCTATCATCATGATCTGATTGAAAACTGGAATCAGTATATCCAACAAGTTTCAAATCAGACTCTCCATAGACTAACCACTGGTCCTTAGTATTTCTCAAATACTTAAGGATTGTCTTAACAACTTGCCAGTGTTTTTCTCCTGGATCAGATTGGTATCTACTCACTACTCCTAGTGAGTATGCCACATCTGGTCTTGTACATGTCATGGTGTACATAATCGATCCCACTGCCGAAGCATATGGAATTCGACTCATACGTTCTCTTTCATTAGGAGTTGTCGGACAATCCTTCTTAGAAAGATGAATTCCATGGCCTATCGAAGATAGCCTTTCTTGGAATTCTCCATGCTAAACCTCTTTAGCACTGTGTCAATGTACGTAGATTGGGATAAACCAAGCATCCTCTTAGATCTATCTCTATAGATCTTCATCCCTAGGATGTATGATGCTTCTCCCAGATCTTTCATGGAGAATTGTGATGATAACCATGTCTTTATTCCTTGTAATGCAGGGATATCATTCCCGATTAAGAGAATATCATCCACATATAATACAAGAAATACAATAACAGAATCGTTAGCCCATTTATAAATGCAAGGTTCTTCTTTATTTTTAATAAAGCCATAAGATTTGATCACTTTATCAAATCGTATGTTCCAACTCCTAGATGCTTGCTTAAGTCCATAAATAGACTTCTGTAGCCTGCACACTTTAGACTCGTCTTCAGATATAAAACCTTCAGGCTGTATCATATACACCTGTTCTTCTAAATCACCATTTAGAAAAGCGGTTTTAACATCCATCTGCCAAATCTCATAATCGAAGTGTGCTGCTATAGCTAGCATAATCCGAATGGATTTCAGCATTGCCACAGGAGAAAACGTTTCGTCATAGTCAATACCATAACGTTGACGATACCCCTTGCAACCAGACGTGCTTTATAGGTCTCAACCTTTCCGTCTGCGCCTCTTTTCCTCTTGAAAACCCACTTACACCCTATGGGTTTTATCCCTTCGGGTGGGTCAACTAATGTCCATACATTATTGTCCTTCATGGAATCAAGTTCGGATTTCATGGCATCAAGCCATTTATTAGAGTCAGTCCTTTGCATAGCATCCATATAGGTGATCGGATCCTCGTTGTTCTCATCGAGTTCAACAGGATCATCGTTCTGGACCAAGAAACCTAAGTATCTGTCCGGTTGATGTGGTACTCTACCAGATCGCCTTAATGGTGCATCTAAAATGGGTTTTGAGTTTGATCTAATCAACTCAGATTCTAAGGGTTCACTGGTTTGTGTTGTTCCTTCTACTTGATGAACTTCCTCAAGTTCAACATTAGAGCTATTTGTTCCTTCACTAAGGAACTCCTTTTCAAGAAAAACTGCTCTATTACTAATGAACAACTTTTGTTCTTCAGTATTGTAGAAGTAATATCCTTTGGTTTCTTTCGGATAGCCGATGAAAAAATATTTGTCAGATTTGGGTTCAAGTTTGTCTGATTTTGCACGTTTCACATAAGCCGGACACCCCCAGACTCTCAGATAGGTAATAACCGGTTTATGTCCATACCACATCTCATGTGGAGTTTTAGAAACAGACTTACTTGGAACCTTATTAAGAATATGACAAGCTGATTCTAATGCGTATCCCCAAAATGATATTGGCAAGCTTGCAAAACCCATCATGGACCGAACCATGTCTAACAGAGTTCGATTCCTTCTTTCCGACACACCGTTATGCTGCGGTGTTCCAGGAGGAGTCCATTGGGAGAGAATCTCATTCTCTCTTAAATATGTCACAAATTCATTGGAAAGGTATTCGCCTCCTCGATCTGATCGAAGGGTCTTAATACATTTTCTGTTTGTTTTTCTACTTCTTTATGATATAGTTTGAACATTTCAAACGACTCAGATTTATGTCTCATAAGATAGACATAACCAAACCTAGAAAGGTCGTCTGTAAAAGTAATGAAGTAGTAATATCCACCTTTGGCACAAGTGCTCATTGGTCCACATACATCAGTATGTACTAGACTCAATAGCTCTTTGGCTCTTTCACCTTTTCCAGTAAAAGATGACTTGGTCATTTTACCAAGAAGACAGGATTCACAGGTAGTTAATGATTCACAATCATCAACTCGAAGGATGCCCTCCTGAGTTAACCTGTTTAATCTGTTCTTATTGATATGACCCAGCCGATGGTGCCAAAGATAAATGTCTGTGACATCAGTTGTTCTAGGGCGCTTACTTGATTGTACACTACATTCACAGGCTGTGATAATATATAAATGCCATTAGATAAATGCCCAGTCATTACAGTGACTCCATTCATAATGATATTCAAAGTAACATCCTTTATTGAAATTTCATAATTACTTTTGGCCAGAAGGCCTACAGAAATTACGTTCAACAAGAACGTTGGGCAAAAATGACAATCATTTAGTATAATGACATTTCTATTGAAAACTATTTCAAGAACTCCTAATGCCAGTACTGGAACTAATCTTCCATCGCCGACATTAAGGAATCTTTCATTGTCCTCAAATCTTCTGGTGACCTGTAGTCCCTGCAATGAATTGCAAATGTTAAAAGGACTCCCGGTATCCAATACCCAGGTCTGATTATCATATATAGAAAAATTACAAGGTGTTATCATATAAATACCTTGTTGAGCAACATCTTGCTCCTTTTTCTTCTTTGGCCTGTTTGATCAAGTGTGGCAATGTAAAGAGGACAGTTCCTCTTCCAGTGCCCTTGCATCTTGCAGTGAAAGCATTCAGCTTGACTTTTATCAACTTTCTTCTTCTGCATCTGACCCCTTATAGATGTCCTAGCATGTTGCACCTTTTATTATTCTTTTTCTTCTTCCCTTTCCCAAAGGGTTTACGCCCTACCTTAGATCCTTCAACCACATTAACCAAACCCTTAGAGAGCTGGTTATCCTTCTCAAAGTTCTGTAACAACCCCAACAAACCGTGGTAGTTGACTGCAGGCTTTGTCATTCGAAAATGAGTAAGGAAAGGTCGGAAGGATGGAGGCAAGGAATTCAGGATCGCATCTTTTCCCAACTGCTCATGTAAGGGAAAGCCGAGCTTGCTTAGGAGTTCTATCTTCTCGATCATGTACAATACATGATCAGTGACAGGAGATCCATCCCTCATTCGAGCATTGAAAATAGCACAACTAGTCTTGTGCCTTTCAACATCGTCGGGTGTGCCGAAAGATTCATTCAACGCTTGAATGATTTCTTCTGGCTGAGCATTCTCGAACCGGCGACCGAATTCATCGTTCATTGCTGCTAGCATGATACAACGCACGCTAGTTCTATCATTGAGCCACTTCTGATAAGTGTCTCTCTCAAACTTTGGGTGTTTGCATCAGGTATCTTTGGTGCAGGATTATTCAGAATATATAGAATCCTCTCATGCTCAAGGACGATCTTAAGTTTTCTGAACCAGCTATTGAAATTGGAACCATTCAACTTGTCACTATCCAATAGGGACCTTAATGATAAATTAGTGGCCATGTTCTGCATAAGGAAAAACTAAAGTTTATTAGTATATAAATTGATTCAGTCTAAAGACTTGGACTTTAGTCTAAAGATTCTCCCACTATTTTGTTCAAATTGGCAGCCTCTACACCCCAATTCGAAGAATTATTCTTAATTCTTTAGCGGGCACTAAGATCTACATAAACTACATACAGGCCCAAGTGAAGCTTGGCTAACCCATATGCATCTAAGAGTAGGTTCAAAACCAATTGTTTCCCAAACAATTCTTAGTGTTCAGTTTTGCCCCATGTACCTCTTCAGCAGGCATGAAGTGCCTCCACTGAAAGTTCTGGTTAGGTCCAACCATTAAATGATATAATCAGTGTAACCTATCAATAGACAACCAAGCCCGAGTGAAGCTCGGCTCACCTGACTGTTTATTTAATAGTTACGCTGACTTATCATATAATGAATGATAATTCCGATGGTTGACAAGCACCAGGCATGGAGTGCCTCCAATGATTATCAAGACATCGGACTCATTATCACCCACCTTAATGGGAGGCTATGATCTAGTTATCATATAACTATTTCATTTTAAGGACCTAATAATTTTAGAGGATTTTAATAATATGAAGATAAATTGACTAATCAAGTTCTCCCACTGAATCTATGAAATCGGTAGAATGAAACAAGATTAAGTCAGGTTAAGTGGCACCTAAATCAGTCAGACTGATTTCCTTACAGGCATGGGTCAACCCGAATCAGGTAAATGATCTGAATCATAAATGGTTCACCACATTGACCAGGTGAGTGAGATCGATGGGAGGGATATGCCATTAACTCGTTAAAGACGCATCAATACGAGTAGCTCCCAATTAAAAACCATTCGATCGTTGATCCTAGAGCAACTTGCCAACCCACCTTGACATCATATGGTTAACCAATTCTGATTTGACCATCTAAGAGATTCATGCTCAACCACGGAGCCTAATCTACTTCCATTTGGTTTAATCAAAGAGAAGGACATGATCAACTACAACTATTGTTTGATTTAGAGCATTCTTAACCTAATCTAATTAGATTTGATCAAATACTCTTATAGTCCAGTTGATTTAAACCTTAGGGTCTAACCCTTTATGGACCCGATTTAGCTAACCCAAAGGATTAAATATATTTCATGTTTACATGTCATATATTTCAATCAAGCATCAATGTATTATGTTACTACTCATAATTCCTATATTTAGATCATATCTAAAAGATTATGAATTAACATTTGACATTCAAATTAGAACTCTCATAAATATTTGTATGTTTCATAACATAGACATCATGCCATCATATATCATATCTATGTTTTATACTAAACATGCAAATATCATGTTTTATACAACATCAATATGTATCAAATATAAAACATATTTTGAGAGTGTGTGTAATCAGTGTTTTGAAGCCAAAGATCAATTTAAATTATCACGGCAATATGTCACAGAATACCTCGTTGAATGGGTAATTTGGATTTTCAATCCATCTGTGACCGAATAGACCTGTGATTTTTTTAGCCTTGATTACACAATTAATAGGAGCATTAATTTACATGCAATAAATTAGATCAATACGAAACCATCGCTCTGATACCATTTGTAGGGAGAAACAATCTCCGAGGCATGCATATTTTAAAATTGATAACAATTATCAATGCGAAAATTAAAAGATTACATATAATCTATCTAACATGCATCAAGATCATATCTTTGCCTTGTATATAGGATCGATTGATCTAAAATATGCATATAAATAAAATATCAAGATCATATCTTGATCTTCAAGGCAAGAAGTCATACTTCTTATCTTGAAGCATGCCTTAAGATCTAGGGATCATATCACTTACCTTAAGGCAATTGGTAAATCCTTTTATGCTCTGCAGCCGTTCAATCGTCCGGCCTCTAGTATCGTCCACGCGAAGCCCCGAATGATCGGATTCCCGGGAGTGCTAGCTCGCGGAAAATGACTTTGCTGATCTTGAATCCTCCCACTTGAATTCTTCTTCTAGGATCCTCCACACTTCCGTTAGCACCAGAATCACCAGGATTTTCTATTCTAATTCTTTAGAAAATCAATTCACGACATATCGTGTGTTGTTTTTCTCTTCTGTGTAATCTGGTGAGGGATATCCTCTATTTATAGTCTCTTTTAGCCAGCCCATTAAATTCTAACATTTAGAATTCCGTCGCTTGGCAAAAACCAAAGAGACGCCGAACCGTAGCGCTTGGTTAATTCCGACGTTCGGTAAAAACCAAAGAGTCGTCGAACCGTAGTGTTTGGTTAATACAAAGAGGCATATTTATTTTAACACTTTAGAATTCCGATAGAATTGTTTGGAGAAGATTAATGCAAGACATTAAATTCTATATGTGAATTTAATCTCTCAGACTTATGCGAGAGGTTTGGGTTTAGTTTTTGGTTTAAGCTAATATGAATTTATTGGACTGAACCCACATAGATCATGGTCCTAGCCCAAATCAAATTTGGCTAGTCCTGAATCTATTTAAATCTAAATCAAGTCTAATTTTAAATCAATATTTGAAATTGACTAGTCCTTCTAATAGACTTAAACCAAATTGAATCGTATTCAATTGTACTTAACCCAATTGAGATAATTCAATCAATCAAATTGATTAATTAAATCATATACGATTCTCAATCGTTGATCAGCAAACAGATCATCCTAGGAAACTTCTATGCGTGTGACTCTCTAGGTTCGAACCTAAGCCGGTAGCATAGAAACAACTTTCTATACTAATCGATGTGCCCATCTGGTAATGGATTCCGACGTCGGATAGGTCGAAGAGTTGCCGAGCAAACTCCAAGAACCCTAAGAAACAGTTACCATATAATTCATCCTCTTGATCACAAATGCTAAGGATGGCTTAAGAGACTGTCAACTCTAAATAGCAAATCCATAAAGTGATTTCAATTTTAGTGATCATGTGACTTTCACATGAAGTGCCTTGGCCAAGGTCTTGCTAAATTGAAACACAAGCATTTCTCCTTTTAACGTGATAGGTCAAATTCCATCTTGATCCATAACTGACTACCACAAGTACTTGACTACACCTAGTAACCTTTCGTAGCTGGATTAGAAATTCAGGTGGTCCGGCACCTAAGTACAATGAGTTGCTTGTAAGCCACTGGTTGTGATCTTCAGGTCTGAAGGTTACTTATACCTATATCTTTTTGGATTAACTCTTGACAGTAGAGTATCCGAAAATGAGTCACGTTCGGTGAAATGTACTCCTACACTTTCACCTATATGTAATACCGGTGTCTCTACACTCCTTGGTTAAGACGACAACCAACAAATATGATATACAACGTCCTATAATTGATAGTACTATGGCCCTATCATAGTATATCATATGGCCGCGAACCTTTTTGAGGACCTTCAAAGATAAATCCTTCTTTATCGTGAAGGAAGATCATAAGGGCTTCATTACAATCAGGAGTATTAAGAAGATGTTCTTGTAATGAATAAACTGCCAAATAACTTTTATTAATATATCAATTTATATACAATTTACATTAGCACAATTATCAAATGATTGGCTTTAGGATATAATTCCCAACACCTGACACCTCCGATCGGCTGGCAAAATGGGCGCTCAAGCTGGCGGAGTTTGACCTGACGTTTCGATCAAGATCGGCCATGAAGTCACAAGTCTTGGCAGACTTCTTGATCGAGTGCACGTGGGCCGAGGAGCCATCAAAAAACCTTGATTAACTGCCCTCTACCATCGAGGTGGCGGTGGAGGAGTGGATCCTTCACGTGGACGTGCGTCGAACTCCCAAGGAAGCGGAGTGGGCCTCCTGTTGGCAAGCCCCGAGGGAGCGATAGTGGAGTATTCTCTTTGTTTTCTTTTCCCTGCTACTAACAACCAGGCCAAATACGAAGCCCTGCTAGCCGAGATGAGACTTGCCTGCGAGCTCAAGGAAGAAAACGTCATAGCCTTCACAGACTCTCAACTCATCTTCGGGCAGATTGCTGAAGAGTTCGAGGCCAGGGACACCACCATGTCCCGCTATTTGGGCAAGGTACGAGCGGAAGCCTCGCACTTCGCTCGCTTCAATGTCAATTATATTCTAAGGGGCGAGAATGCTAGGGCTGATGCACTCTCCCGCCTGGCCACATCGGCCGACGGAGCCCTGAGAAGGACATATGTGAAGCATCTAGAGGTCCCAAGCATCGAGGTTGCGGAAGTCCTACTAGTCGACTCAAGGCTTGCATGGATTGAAGCTTACATCCGATATCTCACCGACGGTATCCTTCCGGATGATCCTGTGGAGGCCAAGCTACTCAGGCAGCGAGACCCCAGGTTCCTAGTGTTGGACGGACGACTGTATCGCAGGTCCTTCTCCCATCCACTCCTGAAGTGCGTCGGCCTACAGACATTGACTTCATACTTCGAGAGATCCACGAAGGCATATATGGAAACCATCTGGGTGGCAGGGCACTGGCACACAAGGCTCTACACCAGGGGTACTATTGGCCGACTATGAAAGGGGATGCAACCGAGCTGGTCCAAAAGTGTGACAGCTGCTAGCGATATGCCAATGTACAGTGGCAACCAACCTCCCAGTTGAGCCCCTTGTTGGCCCTATGGCCTTTTGCCTAGTGGGGAATGGACATCCTGGGGCCATTCACCCCAGCCTCTGGCCAACGAAGGTTCTTACTTGTCTCCATCGATCACTTCATCAAGTTGGTCGAGGCCGAAGCGCTGGTGAAGATCACAGAGAGCAAGGTAAGGTCTTTCTTCTGGAGGTCTGTTATCTGCCGGTTCGGGTACCCCATGCCCTCGTCACCGACAACGACCGGCAGTTCGATAACACCCCCTTCAGGGAGTTCTACGCCGAGTTAGGCATCCAGCAGTGGTTCACCTCAGTAGCCCATCTGCAGACAAACAGAGCGGACGAGGTAACGAACCACACCATACTTCAAGGGCTCAGAGCACGGCTCGATGATTTCAAAGGAAGATGGGTGGACGAGCTCCCCAGCATGCTATGGGCTTACCACACGACACCTTGGATTCCTACGAGAGAGACCCTCTTTTGTCAAGTGTTCGGGTCCGAGGCTGTCACCCCTGTGGAGATTAGTGTGCCGAGCCTTCGGATGGAGTCATTCAGCGAGGAGAACAACCCAGGCCAACTGCGATCCAACCTCGATCTTGTCAAGGAGGCACGAGATCGGGCACGACTTAAGAGGAAGCCTACCACCAAAGAGCCGCCAAGTACTATAACGCCCATGTCCGTCTCAGGACGTTCCTCCAAAGGGATCTGGTCCTCAAGAGAGCTGAAGTTTCAAAACCAACCAAAGGAGGCAAGTTATCTCCTAATTGGGAGGGACCCTACTGGATCATAGAGACTCTACACCGAGGAGCGTACTGAATTGAAGGACTCGATGGGACTCCGCTACCTCGAACCTGAAACTCGGATAACCTCCGCCGATACTACCAATGATGTATGCAGCAAACTGGTTTAGGTTTGGGTGCCTCACCTTCTTACCTCATTGAAATAAATATAGCCTTGAATGTCTCATCTTCTCTAAATTAACAAGATGTCCGAATGTGCCAACTCCAAGCCCGACCTCGGCCGGCGCTCGAACACCGAGTATAGCAGGGTCGGCCTCAGCCGACCCCAAGCGTCGGCACTCCAAGCCCGACCCCGGTCGGCGCTTAAAGACCAAGTCCAGCAGGGTCGGCCTCAGCCGACCCCGAGCGTCGGCACTCCAAGCCCGACCTCGGTCGGCGCTCGAAGACCGAGTCCAGCAGGGTCGGCCTTAGCTGACCCCAAGCGTCGGCACTCCAATCCGACCCGGTCGGCACTCGAAGATCAAGTCCAGCAGGGTTGGCCTCAGCCGACTCCAAGCGTCGGCACTCCAAGCCCGACCCGATCGGCGATCGAAGACCGAGTCCAGTAGGATCGACCTTAGCCGACCCCAACGTTGGCACTCCAAGCCCGACCCCGGTCAGCGCTCGAAGACCGAATCCAGCAGGGTTGGCCTCAGCCGACCCTAAGCGTCGGCACTCCAAGCCCGACCCCGATCGACGCTCGAAGGCCAAGTCCAGTAGGGTCGGCCTCAGCCGACCCCAAGCGTCGGCACTCCAAGCCCGACCCCGGTCGGCGCTCGAAGATCGAGTCCAGCAGGGTCAGCCTCAGCCGACCCCAAGCATCGGCACTCCAAGCCCGACCCCGATCGGCGCTCGAAGACCGAGTCCAGCAGGGTCGGCCTCAGCCGACCCCAAGCGTCGGCACTCCGAGGGCTATTCCCACCATGCAAAGTAAAGGGGGAGAGCATAAACATGAGATCAAAGGCTTGAACATAAATAGCATGTCATTACTAAAAAGAGTCTTACAAAAGCACCGAAACAAGTTGGACTTCAAAGATGTAAACATAAAAAGAAAATCAAGACGAGGCCGGTCCAGCTTCGCTCGACCCCAACTCGCTATCAGCTGGCTCCCGCTCCATCGGTATCAACCCGCTACTGGCCGGACCTGGCGGCAGGGCCGACTCTTCGGGCATGTCGTCTGGCTCAATGCCCTCAATTCTGGTATGGCCGAAGATGCGACCAATCTTCTCCTTGTCATCATGGAAGCCCAGCAGGTAAGAGCCCACCGTGGCATCGGCCAGCTCTTCTCCAAAGGCGGCGGATTTTTGGAAGTCATCCACCGCCTTAGCAACTGCCTCCTCGGCGACTGCAACCCTCTTCTCGGCAGCCACAGCCCTCTCCCCCGCTGCCCTCACCACAGTCTCGCTCTCAGCCGCCCTGACCCCCACCAGTTGGGCGGACTCCTCAGCACCTGCGGCCCGTAGCTCAGCTGACTGCACCTCGAGGCAGAGGGAGTTGATATGCAAGTCCCGAGCACGGATGGTCGCCCTGGCCGAGTCTAGCACCTCGATGGCGACTCGGGCATTCTCTCGCTCTACCGCCGCCCAATGTCTGAGCTCCTCAGCCTCTGCGACCCTCTCCTCCTGCTCGCTCCGGGCTACCTCCAACCGATGCCTAGCCTCCTCCAGCTCGGCTCGGTCGGCACGGACTACCCCCAGCGCTGCCTCGGCCCCCTCGGCGCAGGCTCTCATATTATAAGTTCCGCCTGGGTCTGGCGGAGATGGATGTTGCTTTGGCGGAGGTGGGGTGTCGCTTTGGCGGAGGACTTCCCTCATGGCTAGGGAGTTCGTGGCCTGCACAGACACCCCCATCAGTACGGTCCAAAGCGTGATTGCAAGGGACGGAAGAGTACAAACTTACCCACATGGGCCACGAAGGCCTCTCGAAAGAAGGTCGCAGCCCCCTGGCGATGGAGTTCCCTTGGAACTCGGGCAGATAGACCTAGGCCATCAGTCTCTCTGCCTGCCAACCACCTGTGGCGACAACGTGGTCCTTTACCTCCTGCAGCGGCGCATGGCTGTAGCCCATAACGGTATGAGCCTGACACGACTCCCACCTGCCAGCGCCGCGCTCCACAGGTGGCCGACGGGGGATGACACCTCTGACATGCTCAATGTCGCTTACAGCCTGTTGCTGTCAGTTTTGCCCGCTGCCCGCTATCGGACAAGGGCACCTTGAAATCAGCCACCTTCCGGAAGCGGGAAGGGGGGCTCTCGAATAGGTATAAAAGCCCCTCACTCATAGTGAGGGTGATCGGACACCAAGCTCAAGAAACCTTTTCTACTCATTCTGCTGTTGTCCTGAGTGACTTACTTGATCGTCAAAGGGTCCTTACCGGAGTGATTGGCCTCCGAGGACTTCTTTGTAGGGTTCACACCCCGAGAAGAGGAGACTGACGGCCCAAACCCTGCTCATCCCTCACCAAATCATCTTCGTTAACCCTGCGTTCAAGATGAGTTGTTAGGCGACATCACAATATATTTATCATTTATCATTATTTTAACTTGCCATATGTCTCTTCATTGTATGCAGCCGATAAATTCATCCTCATCAGCATGCAATGTATTTGTTTTACTTTTAAAATTTTTTAGACTGATGAAGTTTAAACATATTTGGAAGGAGATATATAATTAAGAGCTCCCTTGGTGGCTTGGTGGACTTTCAAAGAATCATTATAATCTAGTAATTGAACAATTTGACGAGTGAAGGGAGAGGACAGTAAGCGGATGATAGTTCGGTACTAGCTAGAGTCGAGTTGAACGAGGATGGTTGGGACTTGGGAGGCTGTCCATAGAAAGAGATTTCCCTGGGATTAGAGGGCGAGATAGGGGATGAGAACTTGTTTGGTAATGGGCCAAAATAGGTCTGAAATACCTAAATGAGCCTTGAAAGCCCATTACCTTCTCTTTATGTGGGTGAATGAGAAATTGTGAGGACATTTAGTCCTACATCAAAAAAATTAAGAAAAAAGGTTCACTTATATGGAAGCCTCTTCCTTAAAGCTTAAGTTCCTTTGGCTTACCATAAGTACGCATCACTCCCGCGCATGCGCATGTGCGAAGGGCGCAATGGGTGCCTCGCACGTGCGCATCGTCGCGAGGAGCTTGAGGGGCTTTAATTTTTTCCTTGATCATGAGGATCCGATGGTAGAGACTGATCGGATTAAGATAAGGGGCTGAGATCATTTGACCGTTGATCATCGAATCAGGATCAGACTGATCCTTGATCGATCGGATGAAGGGTCAAGATGCGGTGATCAAATCATGGTCACGATCACGGTAGTGTCAATCCAATGGCTCACACCCATCGATTGACTGATCAACTATTGACCGTTGGTGATAGGCTCCCATCCGAGATAAGGCATTGCTCCGATCAAGCCATTGTGATAAGTCAATATTCCGATCGTGAAAAGGTGTATCAAAGCCATGCAACCATCTATCTGATAATGTGATCATCAGATCACGATGGTGAAATGGCATATCGAGACATGGATTGGCTTATATATCTAATCGGCTGATCATCAGATCACGGGATGAATCGATATATCAAAGGCATCCTTTGATCAAATCCGATTAACCACTTCAAATTGGGTTAAACCCGTATGGTTACTTCCAAAGGGCACCTAAAACCTATAAATAGGACCTTAGACCCTTGCATTTCATTCAATCAAAATCAGATTCAATCTAAATTTGATTCAATCCAGTCCTCTCCTCTCTTAGGCATTTGCATACTCTCCTTAAGGTAGTATAGCAATAGTGCATTAAAAAAAGAGAAGCATTCTTGGTTTGATATTTTTGGCAAATTGTAGTGCTGCTTTCATCAAAAGAAGACTATTGTATCCTGAGAGACAATCGTCATAGTAACCGTAAGCACCGTTGTGGGACGAAATTGTCTTAAAGACATAGAGTGTACTCTAGGCTCAGTCTTATCAATTAGGTAGCCACTATCTACACCAATAATCTTAAGATAACTTTCTGCTATCATGGAGGTGCTGCTGCAGATGGCTACAATGACGATATTCGTTCAAGCCAAGAAATCGGAGAAGTTCTCTGGCACTGACTTCAAGAGGTGGCAACATAAGATGCTGTTCTACCTCACAACTCTGAATCTGATCAAAGTACCAAATAAAGATCCACATGTCCTGAAGAAAGGGGAGACCGACAAGCAATCATTGCTGTGGTGGAAGCATGGAATCATTCAGACTTTCTTTGCAAGAACTACATCCTAAATGGTCTGGATAATACCATGTACAATGTGTACAACAGTATTGCTACTACCAAGGAGTTATGGGCATCCCTGGATAAAAAGTATAAGACAGAGGATGCTAGACATAAGAAGTTTGTGGTTGGAAGGTTCTTAGACTATAAAATGGTCGACCAAAAACTATTATGAAGTAAGTCTAAGAGCTCCAGATCATCCTGCATGAGATACATGCAGAGAAAATGTCTCTTAGTGAGTCATTCTAGGTAGCTGCCATCATAGAGAAGCTATCACCATTATGGAAAGACTTCAAAAACTACCTGAAGCATAAGCAAAAGGAGATGAGACTTGAAGATATAATTATCCACCTGAGAATCGAGAAAGATAATAAGAGCCAAGACAAGAAGATAGGAGGACAACCTGCTGAGCCTAAGGCCAACTTCATAGAAGGAAAAAAGAAACACAAGTTTCTAGGCGAAGGCTTTAAACAAAAGAAGGGCAATCCAAAGAAATATAAGTTCAAGGGAAAGTGCTTTGTCTGTGGAAAGTAAGGACACAAATTCAAGGACTATCGTTTCAAGGATAAAGAAAAGAAAGATGTCAACATTACTGAAACCCTTTCCCAAGAAGTATCCGAGATGATGCTATCAGCTGTTGCATTTGAAGTAAACATGATTGACAAAGCTAATGAGTGGCACATCGACACTAGAGCTACCAGAAATGTCTGCTCTGATAAGAGTATATTCTCATCATATACTTCTATCAATGGTAGAAATCTGGTCATGGGTAACTCTGCTACATACAAGATAGAAGGACTTGGCTGCATTGTTTTGAAAATATATGGTAAGGAGCTTTTACTAAACGATGTGCTACATGTCCCTAACATCTGGAAGAATTTTATATCAGGCTTCCTCATAAGAAAACATGGCTTTAGGATAGTTTTGAGTTTGATAAATTTGTACTTATTAAGGAAGGAATATTTATTGGAAAGGATTACTTGAATAATGGATTATTCAAGGTTAATGTAATGACTGTATGTAGAAACCTTGAAATGAATAAAGTTTCTTCTTCTGCTTATATGGTTGACTCTTCTTGTTTATGGCATGATAGATTAGGACATGTGAATTTTAATTCATTACTAAAATTAATAAAATTAGAATTATTACTTAATCACAAAATTGATTCACATTACAAGTGTGAAGTGTGTGTTGAAGCTAAGTTAGAAAAAACACCATTTTCATTAGTAGAAAGAAATACTGAATCTCTTGACTTAATTCACAGTGATCTATGTGACTTAAAGTTAGTTCAAACTCGAGAGGTAAAAAGTATTTTATAATATTTATTGATGATTCAATAAGATACTGCTATGTGTATCTACTAAGGTCTAAAGATGAGGCTTTAGAAATGTTTAAATGTTATAAGAATAAAGTTGAAAATCAACTTGGCAAAAAGATTAAGGCCATAAGGAGTGATAGAGGTGGAGAATATGATGCACCTTTTGATGAATTCTATCAAGAGCATGGCATTATTCATCAATTATGGCTCCTTATTTGCCTCAATCTAATAGAATTATGGAATGCAAAAACTGCATATTAAAAGAAATGATGAATGCTATGTTGATAAATTTTGGTACACCATAGAATTTATGGAGAGAAATAATTCTCTCAGCAAATCATATTCTTAACAAGATACCTCTTAAGAAGAAGGATGTTACTCCATATGAGTTATGAAAATAAAAGAAGCCTTCTTACAATTACTTAAGGGTGTGAAGGTGTCTAGCTAAAGTAGCTATTTCGGATCCCAAAAAGGTCAAAATAGGACCTAAAACTATTGATTGTATTTTTTATTGGTTATGCACATAATAGTAGTGCATATCGCTTTCTTGTGTATAAATTAGATATATCAATATACAGAAAAATATAATTATGGAATCAAGGAATGCAACATCCTTTGAAAATATATTTTCAAGCAAAGAAAAATTGAAAATAAGTTCAAATAAAGAATTTATGATAATACTGCAAGAAGTAGTCATCAGGAAGAATATCCTAAAGATGAACCCAAACGCAGTAAGAGATCAAAAGTTGCAAAGTTGTTTGATCCTAATTATGTAACTTATATGTTACAAGATGAACCTCAGACATTCAAGAAGGTAATGTCTAATCCAGAAGCATCCTTTTGGAAAGAAGCTGTTAATAGTAAAATTGAATCCATCATGCACAATCATACCTAGGAGTTGGTAGACTTACCATATGGTACGAAACCTCTTGGGCGTAGGTGGATTTTTAAGAAAAAGCTAAAGACTGATGGATCAATTGATAAGTATAAAGCCAGATTAGTGGCTAAGAGCTTCAAATAAAAAGAAGGTATGGACTTCTTTGATACCTATTCACAAGTAAGTAGAATAACATCTATAAGAATATTAATCGCTTTTGCATCTATTAACAATCTTGAAATTCATCAAATGGATGTTAAAATTTCTTTTCTGAATGATGAATTAGATGAAGAAATATACATGGAACAACCTAAGGGATTTATTGTTCCTAGACAAGAAAAGAAGGTGTGTAGACTTGTTAAATCCTTATATGGATTAAAACAAGCACCTAAGCAATGGCATATAAATTTGATAATGTCATGTTATTAAATGGATTCAAAATAAATGAATATGACAAATGTATATATGCCAAAACCCTGCCTGAAGGATGTATAATAATCTGCTTATATGTAGATGACCTGTTAATCATTAGTAGTAATACTGAAATGATTAAACAAACAAAAAAATATTGATCAAACATTTTTAAATAAAAATATGGGTATTGTAGATGTTATACTAGGGATTCGAATCACTAGAACATTTGAAAAAAATATTATCTCAATCTCATTATATTGAGAAAATATTAAATAAGTTTAAAAAGTATGATACTAGCCCGATGAAAACATCTGTAGATGTTAATCTATATTTGGCTAAGTATATTGGAGAACCCATATCTCAGTTAGAATATTTACGTATAATTGATAGTTTAATGTATGTCATGAATTGTACTCGTCCTGACATAGAATATGCTGTCAATAAGTTGAGCATATTCACAAGTAATCCAGTCCAAATCATTGGACAGCTTTAATAAGGGTATTAAGATATCTGTGACATACCCTAAGTTATGGATTACATTATTTAAGATATGCAGCTGAACTAGAAGGATACAGTGATGCAATTGGATATCTAACACAGAAATATAAAATCCACAAGTGGATATGTATTCAACTTAGGAAGAGGTGCTGTGTCATGAAAATCTTCTAAGCAAACATGTAGAGCTCAATCCACTATAAAATTTGAGTTTATTGCTTTAGAAAAAGCTGTTGAAGAAGCAGAATGGCTTTGAAACCTCTTAGAAGATATTTCATGTTGGCCAAAGCATGTGTTTGCAATATGCATACATTGTGATAGTCAATCAGCAATTTGCAGAGCACAGAATAAGATGTATAATGGTAAGTCTAGACATATATGTCGCAGACATAATACCATTAAGCAGTTACTTGAAAGTGGTGTAATTTCTATTGACTATATTCAGTCAAAGAAAAACCTAGCGGATCCATTAACAAAGGGTTACCATGAGATCAAGTAAACTATTTATCGAGGGGAATGTTTAAAACCTATAACTAAAAAATCTTCATAGTGGATACCCAACCTAGCTGACTAGAGATCCCAAGATTTAGGTTCAAAAGGGACAACAAATTATGAAGAGACTTGCATAGCACTAAGGATGTCCAATCCTACTCATTTCTATGATAATTGGTGCTACTTGCTAAAGGTACTAGGATAAACATTGCTTTTAATAATTCTTATGACATGAAAATCATGTGGGGTATAGCAAGATACTCTTAATAAGAATCACCTATGTGAGTGTGAACTGGGCCAATTCTTTGAGAATTTTACGGTTTAATTCTCTAAAGCACTCATGAAATTAGGAGATGTTCGGGTCCAAAATGAACGCAACCATGAGAACCAAAAGAATGTTTGAAAAGAAGTTATATGATTGTTATTATTTTGGTTTACACAAAACGCTAAAAAGTTTAAGACATCATGTTCACTTTTTAGCAAGTAAACTCGATAACAACTCACTAAGAAAGGTTCAAAGCCACAAGCTACTTATCCTAATACAACTTCATTTCACTATACTCTCTTTAGTGTCTGCATATTCATTTGCATTAAAATCCTTTTATGTGGCGGTTTGCCTTTACTGATCTTTGATCTAAGTCCAATTTCCATTTATGTGGAGGATTATTGGGTAATGGGCCAAATAGGCCTGGAATACCTAAATGGGCCTTGAAAGCCCATTACCTCCTCCTTATGTGGGTGAATAAGAAATTGTGAGGACATTTAGTCCCACATCAAAAAAACTAAGAAAGGAAGGTTTACTTATATGGAAACCTCTTCCTTGAAGCTTAAGTTCCTTAGGCTCACTATAAGTGAAGAGCTTGAGGGTGATGCTACGTGCACGTGCGTGTACGAAGGGTGCAATGAGAGCTTTGTACTTTGCACTTTGCACTTCATCTTGTGGGGCTTTAAATTTTTTCTTGATCATAAGGATCCGATGGTAGAGATTGATCGGATTAAGATAAAGGGCTAAGATCAATTGACTTTTGATCCTCAGATCAGAATCAGACTGATTGTTGATCAATCAAATGAAGGGTCAAGATGCAGTGATCAAATCATGATCGCGATCATGGCAGTATCGATCCAACGGCTCACACCCATCGGCTGACCAGTCAACTATTGACTGTTGGTGATAGAAGTCCATCTGAGATAAGGCATCGCTCCGATCAAGCCATTGTGATAAGTCAACGTTCCGATAGTAAAAAGGCGTATCAAAGCCATACAACCATCTATCTGATAACATTATCATTACATCATGATGGTGAAACGGCATATCGGGATGTAGATTGGCTTATCTGATCGGCTGTTCATCAGATCACGGGATGAATTGGTGTATCAAAGGCATCCTTTGATCAAATCCAATTAACCAATTCAAATCAGGTTAAACCCGAATGGTTACTTCCAAAGGGCACCTAAAACCTATAAATAGGACCTTAGACCCTTGCATTTCATTCAATCAAAATCGGATTCAATCCAGTCCTCTCCTCTCTTAGGCATTTGCATACTCTCCTTAGGGTAGTATAACAATAGTATATTAAAAAGAGAGAAGCATTTTTGGTTCGATATTTTTGATGAATTGTAATACTGCTTTCATCAAAAGGAGACTGTTGTATCCTGGAAGATAATCATTACACTAATCGTAAGCACCGTTGCGGGATAAATTATCTTAAGGACATAGAGTGTAACTTTAGACTCAATCTTATCAATTAGGTAGCCACTATCTGCACCAACAAACTTTGTTCAAGAAGACCACCACTACTAGAGGCTGGAGTTTTGGCACAGAAGAAATCGGGTGACCGCTTGAGGGCGGTCACGGAAGGCACCTTTAGCGACCGCTTGAGGGCGGTTGCGGAAGGCGATCGCCACTAAACCATTGGCGCATAAGAAATCGGGCGACCGCTTGAGGGCGGTCGCGGAAGCCACCTTTAGCGACCGCTTTAGGCGGTCGCTGTGGCGGTCGCAAATGCCCATTATAAATCAGGCTGCTTTCCCCTTTTCCCTATTCGCTGGCTATCCTCTTCCGAAACCCTAAACCCCCCATCCTCCCGCCGCTGCTATCCGCCGCCATCCTCCCGCCGCTGCTATCCAACGTCGAGGCATCGTCGGTGGTAGTCCCGCGGTCTCTCTCGAGGCCGCTCCCGATCACCTGAGTGGAAGCCCCGATCGAGCCCCTCTCGGATCTTGGCAGTGGATCCAGCCTCTCTTCTTCCCAAATGGACACTGCTTCTCCACCCGCCGTCGTCGCTGGCAGCGGTACCGGGTACTTCCGATGATCCCACCCCCCATCCATTGATGATAAAATTCTCTCTCCCGGCTCTTGTTGTTGGTGTGAAATCGAAGTGCCTACATTGATCGACTGATTGGTTTCTTGATTTCACGTGCTGTTTGTTTTTTCTTTGTTTTCATCGAGTATTTCTTTCTTCTTGATGCAAGAGTTGATTAGCTTCGATACAACACTCGTCCTAGAATTCTTTCTTCTTGTTTTATTGGCAGCTTAAAGATGTAATAATGTTACTGTTAGAGATATTAGGAATACCAGGGAATGGTATTGTTGGACGTTTCTCTACCCTAGCTGCAATAAATCAAAGAGCACTCCATTTTCCTGCTGATTGGGACATCTTTGATTATATTTTAATTTTGCTGCCTTGGAATCCCTCTGAGTACCAAGCAAAAGCCCTTTGTTGAATGTTGGCCGAGACTCCAATGGGCTCGTTGTGCCTTGTCTCTGTGTGCTTTGGTTTGTAATGGCAAGATCGAAATACCACATCCGTTGAGGATGTTGTGGTGTCTGTGGGCTTCATATATTGAAGTGGCTATGGATCATGGCGCAAATTTTTAGCACGAACATGAAAACAGAGAATAAGAACTCAAGAATGCAATTAGATCCAATGAGAAAATCTATGATGTCATGCATCCTAACTTTTGGGGATGAGCTAATTGATTAAGAATCATACACATTTTCCTTTTTGCCCTGATTTTTATTTTCTCCATGATATTATTTTTTGATTTTTTTTCTCTTAAGTTGTTTTAAAAATTTTCAAAAAAAATATATCAAACTTACACTTAAGATTTTATGAATGACAAATTGGATCAAAGGAGCCCCACCTAGGACATCTAAATATGGTGCAGCATATATAAGCATAATCCTTTCTAGCTCACCCTTAAAAGTAGTTAAGCTATACTTAGAAGGGAGAAACTATAGCTGCTTTCATAAATGAGGTATTAGCATACTTTCAATCATAGCCTTATTTTGAGTACAACATCATCGATCATAGCTTTTAAGGGATTATCGGTTAATTAGTATCATTAGCTATTTAAAAAATTACATAAAGAAAATAGGATAATGATGCATCTGTTTCGCTATGCAATTATAGTAATCAAGTGTTTTATCTGCCCTAGCACCTATAGGAACAACGAGTACAATAATTACATTTTCTTGGAGTATAAGACAGTCCACTTCGAGCCGCGCCGCGGAGTTGACGAATAGGAGGGGGGGAGGTTGGCGCCCATAAGAATGGGCTTTTGGATCTTGGTCTATAGGGCATGGATGACCTGTCTTATACTTTATTAAACAAGGTCCCATCGGAGGTCCGCCTTCTGCAGTAAATTACAATGATTAGTATATCAGTCTCCTAAAAGCCGACATTTGCTGCCTAAAATTATAAAATATATTTTTTATAAAAGAAAATTAAATATTAGTTATTATATATATCATCTATTATCAATATTATCCAAGACATTTGCCAACAATGATTAACTCCGGTGACGAACTTAACCCTTAGGCATAAATTTTATCTTTGTTTTACAGAATCGTAGCATCGCTTTTCTTGCATGCGAGTCTTTCACTTAGGAGTCTCCACCCCTTAGTTTCATCAAGATTGACTTTGACTTGATGTCAATATGGTTGATCATGGAGGCAATGATAGAGCAAGTTTTATCATCCAGACTTCCAATCATTCCTTTGTGACCATGGGTCGATCTCATTTATATAATACTATACAATTCCTTTGACTAAGTTAAGAGGGACTCGAGAAGGTCTCATTTATCCTTCAACTATTCTTTGGGCATCTCATATTTTTTTGGGAAGGTGGCTCTAAAGCTTTGATTAACTAGATAACCAAATGGGAAGCTCATGTTGATGTCATTCATCTAATCTTTGGTAGCTTCTCGCATTGCAAATTATATAGGAAATGTTTTTTGAGATTTCACCTCCTCTGTCTCTCTTCAGAGGGAAAAAGAATGGCATGGGGACTCAAAGAGAATTGAACCAAGGCCCTGTCTCACTTCTTGCTTTAGTCTTTATCTTAGGAGATTTGCACCAACCATTAGACCAAACTCTCCAACCATCCAGGAAGTATATTCCATCATAACTATTTTCAACCAAGATAAACAAGAGCTGTTGATAATTAGTGACTTACCAAGACAATGAAATAAAGTGAAGGTGGGATTTGAACTGTAGTTTTATAGACAAAGATAAACAAGAGCTGTTGATAATTAGTGACTTACCAACTTTAAGGGCCCCTATCTATTCTGGTCATCATAAGGGCTCCAAAGCCAATAAATTAATACCCCTATATGCTCTAGTTTTTCATAGTGCAATAAAATTTCTTTCTTCTAAGAAAATTTCAATCATTTTTGCTCTTAATTTTTTTTCATGTGTGGTTCATTCTACATAAGACCTAATGAACTTTAGGGAGTACTAATACATGCAATCGATGTACTCTTTTAGTTCTTAATAAATTTATTCTTTTTATTCTTGGAGTCTTGTGGAGCATCTCGATTGCATTAGTTAATAGTCCTTAGTGGCAACAAGTAGCAAGTGGATAAAGCTACTTGTTAATTAGATAATATATTTTTTTATTTTCTCTTAGCATCTAGATTTTCACACTATAATAGTTTTCTTACTTTTAGATTTCATTTACTTTTTTACATAATTAGTTTAGTTTTTATTGGATAAATCTAAATCTTGTGCTAGGTCTCCCATTCTGAATTGAGAAAGTGCACATTAGATGAGTGCTCCAGCTATTGCAAATGTTGCCACAACCTTTTTCCAACCACCAGTCCCCTTTCTTACAACATCCTCTTTCGCATGGTCTTTCCAACTTAGTATCGTTAGACCTCCTGCCGAGATTAGTTCAAATTTAACATAAAGTTATAATTACAGTTAAGACCTTGACGAAGTTGATATTTCATTTTAGATAAACCTTGCAGTTCTTTTCCGCTCTCCTCCCTCGATCCCTTCGTCAAACGTTCCCCCAACCCGTACTTCCAGGCCAAGGCGATTTATCCGCAATCTAAGTAATATAATACAATTACTTATATTATATGATATAAGAAAAAAAATTCTTGTTTTTTCGTTATTTCTACAATCTATGATTTTTACTTATTTATTTGTTTTGTCCTTGTGTCAGGTGAAAGATTCAAAAGCCTCCCTGACGGGGTTAAACTTTGAACTAACTTTTCAGGTTAGATACTTTTGGTTGTAAATTAAATTTAATCCCTCTTTTTTCAGAATACAGTAGGTCAAGTGAAGCTAGTGAGGCAGACTCTAACCGGTGAAAGTTTTTACTCTTTTTTCTTTTAAAGTAATCTTCATTTTTTTTAATTTATTTGTCCGTGCATTGCCTAGCAAGTTGACGGCTTAAATTGTTACGTTTGCCCCATCTCTTAGGCTAATTATATTTGCTTATTCATACTTTCACAGAAATACTTAGCGACATGGATAAGAGTTGGATTGATTTGCCAAATAGGACGTCTAGGGAATATATAGAGGGGATTAAGCAGTTCATTGCCTTCACCAATGGGTTTGATAGTGAGCACATCAGTTGTCCCTGTAGAAAATGTGCGAACCGTTATTACTACACACGAGATATTGTACGAGAGCATTTGATTCTAAATGGATTTTTGAAGAATTACAAGAATTGGATTAGACATGGGGAAGATTATGTTCCTTATTGCAGAGAGGAAAGAGTTGAGATGGAGGTCGATGTTACGACAGTTGATCCGATGATCGTGATGCTAAATGATATTGCATGCGGGTTAGCATCCGAAGACAGTTGCTGTGAGACTGATAGGGTGGGTGGGAGTAATCCTCGCTCGGGTGCAGATAAAGAAACATTAAGGTATTTTGAAATTCTGGATGATGCGCAGACCGAATTGTATCCTGGATGTACGAATTTTAGTAAATTATCTTTTATTGTCGAGCTGTTACACTTGAAGGCTTTGAATCAGTGGACGGACACGTCCTTCGACATGCTGCTCAGCTATTGCACAAAGTGCTCCCATTCGGTGCAAAGCTAGTTGAGTCCTACTACCATGCTCGCAAGTTAACTGAAAACTTAGGCTTCACATATGAGACTTTCGATGCATGCCCAAACAATTGTATGTTGTTTAGAAATGAGAATGCCGACCTCGATACGTGTATTGTGTGTAAAACTTCAAGGTGGAAGGACGATGGGGTTGGTCAGAATCGTCAGAGTAATTCGCGAAGTGTTTCGAATCGTGGGAAGCTTGTCGCTGTAAAGCAAGTGCGATATTTTCCACTCAAGCCAAGGCTAAAGAGGCTTTTTATGTCATCTAAAATTTCTAAATTGATGCGATGGCATGCAGAGCATGGTAGGGAGGATGAAAAGTTAACCCACCCAGTGGACTCCCCGGCATGGAAGGATTTCGACAAGAAACACCCCGACTTTGCCTTGGATAGTCGTAGTGTGCGGCTTGGGTTGGCTGCAGATGGTTTTAGCCCCTTCAGGTCCATGACCGGGGCAACTCATAGTACATGGCCAGTGGTGTTGGTTCCGTACAATCTTCCTCCTTGGTTATGTATGAAGCAACCTTTTCTGATCCTATCCACTCTTATTGACGGACCAAGGGGCCCTGGGGATAAAATTGACGTGTATATGCAGCCTTTAATTGACGAGTTGAATGAATTATGGGCCGAAGGTGTGATGACTTTTGATTCTGAAGGAAATGAAATGTTCAAACTTCGCGCTGCATTATTATGGACAATCAATGACTTCCCGGCATATGCGAATTTGTCAGGTTGGAGCACGAAGGGGAATTTGCCTGTCCTTGTTGCAATCAGAGTAAAAAGTCAACCTGGCTAAAACATGGCAAAAAGTGGGCTTACACAGGTCACAGACGTTTTTTACCTCCATTGCATAGGTTCAGAAGGGATAAAGTGTCATTCGATGGCACTCGAGAATATGGTCCAACACCACAAATAATGACTGGGGTTGATTTGTTATCACAACTTGAACAAGAGCAAATACGCACAGTATATGATTTCCAAGATCTGTTAGCCCCTCCATTGCCTGCTATTCCTGGTGCGAACAGAAGGCGCAGTCATAACTGGAAGAAGAAAAGTATTTTTTACGAGTTACCGTACTGGAAAGACAATTTACTGAGGCACAACTTGGATGTTATGCACATTGAGAAAAATGTGTGTGATAATATATTATGGACCCTTCTCGGTGTTAAGGGAAAGTCCAAAGATAGTGCCAATACACGTCGTGATTTGCAGGAAATGGGCTTGCGGAAACCACTACACTTACAGTTGACAGAGTCTAACAAGGCATACATGCCTCCTGCACAGTACACGATGAGTAAAGATGAGAAGGAGGCATTTCTTTCCATTTTGAAAGGGGTCAAGGTGCCTGACGGCTATTGTTCTAATATTTCTAAGCGTGTGAATATGAAAGAAAGGACTTTACAAGGTTTGAAGAGTCATGACAATCACATTCTCATTCAACAATTAATTCCTATTGCAATCCGAAATTGTTTACCTAAGAATGTTGTTGAGCCCTTGATTGAGGTGAGTAACTTCTTCAGACAACTGTGTTCAAGAGTCCATCGCACAAATGATTTGAAAAGTCTCCAGGATAGGATTGCGCTAACACTGTGTCATCTGGAGAAACTCTTTCCACCTTCATTCTTCGATGTAATGGTTCACTTGACCATACATTTAACAGGTGAAGCATTGCTTGGTGGCCCTGTCCAATTTCGGTGGATGTATCCTATTGAGAGGTACCTGAATACGTTAAAAAGGTATGTGCGTAACAGAGCTCGTCCAGAGGCATCAATAGCCAAGGGTTATTTAATGGAAGAGTGTACTAATTTTGTGCTGCATATCTTAATGATGTTGAAACCAAACTTGATAGGCCCTTGCGGATTAATGATGGTCCTATTGGGGAGGGAACACCATTTGATCTAGATAACATCGACTGGATTCAAGCTCATCGATACGTGTTGTTTAACACTCCATCAGTTGTGGCGTTGATTCAGTAAGTGAATGCTCATTCATATATTTAACTTGTTCGTGTTATGTCTAACTCAATCAAGCTTGTCATTAACACATGTTGTTTTGCATTATAGGACACACATTGATGAGCTCAAACGGGACATGCCTCGTGCGACAGATAATCAAATTCGGCAGTCCCATTTTCAATCATTTCACGATTGGTTCAAGAATTATGTATGTATAGATATGGTTGTATGTGTACATATGGTTGTATGTGCTTCAATTTGTTCTTATCATATTAGTTTTACATAGCTTTATTCAATGATTACTTAATTCTGTAGGTGTACAATTTACGACGAGCGAGTGAAGGTACTTTGACTGATGAAATGAACCAACTGGCTGATGGTCCGTTTATAACGGCACGACGTTACACAACTTGTGATGTCAATGGGTTTCGATTTCGCGTCAAAGAAGTAGATGAGAAACGAGCAACACAAAATAGTGGTCTAGGGTGTCCTTCTGTCGATGCAGGTTATTATTATGGCCAGTTGAAAGATATCATTGAAGTTATATACAGTCACGGATTAAAATTTTTGTTATTCAAGTGTGACTGGGTCGATCCAATCCGTGGGACTAAAGTTGACAAGTATCAATTTACGTTGGTAAATTTCAACAATTTGTTATATCGAGATGAGCGAGTAAGTAATGAACCCTACATATTGGCCAGGCAAGCTGAGCAAGTTTACTATGTTATGATCCCATGGATCCTAACTGGCAAGTTGCAGTTAAAATGTCAAGGAGGGGGGTGTATCAAATTGAAGATAATGAGCCAGATATTGATGCATTTGCTCAGCAAGTTCTTGACCAAAATGTAATATTTCAACGTGATGAGGATGTCAACTGGGTTAGAGAGACCGTTGAAGGAGATACTATCGACTTGCATGACCAGTGAACTGTTCTCCTTTTTTCCTTCTCAATTTTGCTTAAGAATATGTTTGACTTTTTGTTTACGAATGGTTTTAGTTATTACTGCAATTTATTTATCTTATGATACGTTAAAAAGATATGTCCGGACGTAAGAGGAGAGAGCGTCCACACACGATGGACGAGTTTTTACATCAGAGCCAGGCTCGTTCGCCGACGAGGGACCCTAGTCGACGGATGCCTACGGACCATGATCCACAGACACCTGCACCGGCACGATTTAGATCTCCCCAGTCCATGCCAGTAGGGCCTTCTCCATCTACAGTTGGTGCATCGACCTCCACACATACTGGTATAATTTCATTTTTATGTTTAACAATTATATAAAATAATTTTAGTTTTATTTAACTAATAAGTTTATTGTTTATAGCTTCTACTACGACGAGTTCATCTTCCAGTAGGGGTAGGGGCCCAGCTAGAGGGATTCCTTCATGGAATGCTGGTACCCGTTATGATGTGCAATTTGACGACACATTTCATCCAGTTGGAGAAGGGGCTCGCCCGTTTATCAGCCAGTTGGGGCATATGGTTCGAGACCCACATAGATTTCCCCTGACTATGCTTGATTGGACTGCTTTTCCTCAGGATACGATAGATCGACTCTGGGGGAGGTTAAGGTAAGCCGCTGAGTTCTATCTTAGCTTCAACGTTATTATACGATGTGTCAATTTAGTACACCTTGACTACTAAAATTTCTTGTCCTACGCAGGACAATTTGAGGTCATGTCCTGATGATTTTCGTCCAGTTTGCTTGGCAAAGTGTCGAAAGTTATGGAAAGACCACAAGAACAAGGTAAAGAAAGAGCATTGGGAGAAGAATGTGGACGACCCAGACCTTCTTCAGCGAGTCCCAAGGGGCATTCTCCCCACAGTGGCCTGAGTTGGTCCGGTACTGGTCGAGTGAGAAGGCAAGGGTGAGTAGTTCAACCTATTTTTTGTTAAATTCATATGAAACATTCGGTGTAAACTTATAAACACGACCCAAAATGAATGCAGGAAGAGGCAGAGCGAAATTCTCAAAATCGCTCGATGCAGGGCCCTACTCACAAGCTTGGGACTCGACACGTTACGCAGATCCGGCACGAGGTAAACTGTCACGTTAGACCATACGTGTTTTGATTGTTGACGTAGTTTGTATTCATATATGTAGATGACATGATTTATCCTTCGACAGTTACGTGAGCGGGGTGCACCCACCGACCGGATGTCTGTGTGGATGGCGAGTCGCAGGCTCGACCATCCTGAGGTTGCAGCTCTTGTAGTAAGTATTTACCTTTACGCAATACTTTTTTTAACCTATTATGAGATTTATTGATTTACTATTCTAATTTGGTTGCTTTCTTGCACACAGGCCCAGTTTGAGGCTCGATTGGCCGAGCTGCCAGAGGAGGAGCGACAGGTAGTTGCTAGGCGGGATGAGATATTCCACACCATCATAGGCCAGGATGGGCACGGATACACACTTACATACGGCACGGGCATACCACGTTCGACTATCATGCGAGCGGAGTCATCCGGATGTAGTTCATCCCAGGGCTCACGCATGCGAACTGACGAGGAGGTGGCTGAGCTGATCCAGTCTCTTCACCAGCAGATGGACGCGCGTGTCGAGGATCTTCGGGTAAGGATGCAGGTTGCGATGCAGGCCGAGGTGCAGGCTCAGGTACAGGAGCAGGTGCAGGCATTTAAGGCGGAGCTACAGCATCGACTAGCTCAGAGTGGTGTCCCTATAGCTGATGATTCAGATCCACCGATTCATACTCAGGTTCATAATTGAAGACATCTGTATTTAAATTTAATTTAATTACTTTTAAAATATATATTATTTATTTCTGTTGTTAATCATATACTGTAATATGAGTTTATGAATATGTTTTAGTTTATTAATTTCTAAATAATCTAAGTATATATGGAAGAATGTATCGTACTCCATTTTCAGTTGTATCTATAAATTCCTTGTTAGTCTTTATGCACATTAAAATAAAGACACTTAGTGACCTGTAGGAACAAACGACGTGTGAATCGGACACTCGAGGGGCCCGGAATAGGACAATGCACGTTTAAGTTGAAACTTAAAATTTAGAAAACCAAACTTGGCCTCTAACGTCCAAACGCAGCATACGAGGTCCAATGCTCGTCAACTTGAGGAGCACGATCTCTACGCCATTAGTGACTTGTAGGAACAAACGACATGTGAATCGACACTCGAGGGGCCCGGAATAGGACAATGTACGTTTAAGTTGAAACTTAAAACTTAGAAAACCGAACTTGGCCTCTAATGGCCCAAACGGAGCATACGAGGTCCGATGCTAGTCAAACTTGAGGAGCACGATCTCTACGCCATTAGTGACTTGTAGGAACAAACGGAGCGTGAATCGGACACTCGAGGCGTATAGAATCGTACAGAATGATTTTATTTTCAAAATTTTGAATTGTATCACTTTTAATATTTATTTTACATAATTATATTTAATTATATTTATTTTTATTGACTAATAAATTTAATTTTTTGTTTTAGGTTGATTGACTGGTGCTGCATTGGGACTACTGTCTTTTTATGTTTTTTTCTAGGAAATTGTATTAGATTTTTTTTTTTTTGGATTGAAAATCAAAGACATTGCAGATTTATTAATATAGATAAATGTTTTTTTATTAGCTTATACTTTTATTGTGCGTGTATAATTTAATTTTAATATTTAGTTTATATAATTTTAAAACAGGTACAGGTGCCCAAACAAAAAAAAATAACCAAAAATAAAATGAATTAAAAAATAATAAAATCCAGTATTAGCGACCGCCTAGGCGGTCGCAAATGGCTCAAAAGGACGTCGCTATCAATGCATCAGAACAAAAATAAAAATAAAAAATAAAAATATATAGTATTAGCGACCGCCTTGGCGGTCGCCAAAGGCCCTTCAGGTAATAGTCATTTCTGCCCCCCCCCCCCATCTAGCGGTCGCTCAAGCGGTCGCTAATATATAGCGACCGCCAATGGCGGTCGCTAAAAGCCTTTAGCGACGAGTTTCTGGCGGCCAGCATATGGCGGTCGCTAAGTGATCGCTAAAAACTATTAGCGACTGCTTTTTAACTTATAGCGACTGCCAGTGACGGTCGCTAAAAGTTTTTTTTCTACTAGTGCACAAATGCAAACCGTAGCTAAAGGATGAGTTGAGAATCCGGCTGATAAGGCTTCCTTTTGGGTCAAATTGGAGATTGGGAAGCTTTGCTAAGAAGGTGATTCAGAGTTGGATTTCTAGCAACAGAGGAATTAATAGCAGGAATTGTGTGATTAATTCAAAAGGTCTTCATCCAGAAATCTATTTTTGTTATAAAAGATTTTCAAAATGAGTTTAATTCAGAGTATTTGTACACGGTTTTTGGATCTTAGAAGTTAGATCAAATTGGAGTAACAATCTTGGATGCAATCAAGTAATTTTGAAACCTTTGTGGTTTAGACAAGTGAACCAGAACATCAATTTAAGCCAAACCAGTGAACTCATTTGCTGGTTTAGTATCAATTGAGTTAGGTTCAAACCAAAACAAGTTAGGCTTAATCCAATTAGACCTTGGTTAAGTTAATTTAATTTCAATAGAGAAGTCTAGTGATCTAATTAAATTAAGGTAAGCTAATATAATATATTTGTTGATTAAATCATTGTTTAGTTAATGGATAATTTTATTTGAATAATGATTGGTGAATATTATAAGGTGATTTAGCATAGGTTAGTAAGGGGTAAATTTGTAAATAGCTAGTTTTTTGTGAATAAATTAATTAATAAATTACTAAATGACTTAACTATATATAAATGGTCTAGTTAAGCATAGTTAGGAAGAATAAATTGGTAATTGCTAAAATGCGGTTAAAAGGGCATAATGATAGTTCTTTATATTATAAATTTTAGCAAATTATTTATTTATTTATGTTAATTATAGGTGATTATTGATTTATCTGATTAAGGAGACTATTGCGATTAACAATCCAAGGTAGAAGTTATATACCCACTATTATATAATATATTTTATGTCTTGCATGCCTACATACATCATGGTTTTATTATTTAATTTCTTAGCATATTTTAATTAAGCACAATGATTTATTGTGGAGTTGTTGATACGTGGTGGTATATTATTTTGGTTATGAAGTTTTGGTTTGGATTTAAGATTTATAAGTATGATATGTTTAGATATGTTAGTTTAGATATGGTATGGTTTGGCTTTATTGGATATAAGTTGTGATATAGGAATATGGATTAATCATTAAGATGTATATGATAAGTTATACTAATTCTAATAGTATAAGTGTAATTCCTTAGTGGCCTAGCAGTATCAAGAAAGGGCTTAAAAGTCAAAGAAAGCCGATGTAGAACCAGTCATTATCTATGGATATAATATGGCTGAGTTTGTGACATTGAGTATGAGAACCAACTTATATATATATATATATATATATATATATAGATAAATACTCACTAAATATTTAAAAATTGAATCTTGACTCAAAACTACTAACTCATCTAATATAATTTTTAAATATAAAAATTTAGATAAAAATAAATAAAATTATCTTTAATCACCAACAATGCCATATTCATAATTTATCAAAAATCTATGAACAATGATATATGTTTATAGAATTATGTTTAACTTTCTCAATTAACTTTCAATTTAAATGATTCAAAATGTATTAGAAAGTTAACTCAATACAAGCATTATGGGTATAGTTTCAATCAAAAATTTTAATTATATTATCTTTATAATTTTATAATTTAATACAATAAAATTGTATCTTAATTTAAAGTAAGCTAGCCAAAAGGATTGAGTCTCTTGGCTTTGAAAGTATGTTAAGCTCTAAAATCAACTTTAAGTAGAGATCAATGATCCATTTGAACATTGAAGTGGAGTTAACCTTATCTTTGTAGGAGAGAAAGTCTTTCTTTCACAAACTAAGGCTTCCATTAAGTGATTCAAGAATTCTAAAATAATGCTGACAGTTGCCTATAGAGAAGATTAAAAAGAGACTTATCTTATGAAAAAGCAAGTTGCTCTTTATCAAGGGATCATTATTCTTATTAATTCAATCCTTATCCTCCCTTCCTCTTACTTCATGTCAATGCTCGAATTGCCAAAATAGGTGAGTTGTGGGATTGATAAATTAATAAGGGCTTTTATATGGAAGAAAAAAAAATTAATTAGCACATTCACTATCTAAGCAACTAAGAGATAGTAGGGACAAAAAAAGAAAGACGGCTTGGCATCTAAAATCTTAAGAAAACAAAATAGCTTTGCCAACCAAACAGGCTTGGAAATACTTAAATAGGCATATTAATGACAATAATCCTCAGACTAGACTAATTTTTAAAGCCTATTACTCAAGATGTTATTTCATAATATAGGGAAGGGATGGAGTTAAAAAAGGCTTCTTTAATACGAAAGCATACCTTTTCGACATTATTATGCAGTACTGTCAGGCTTCGGGTCAGAAAGTCAATGTTGACAAATCTTCTATTTGTTTTAGCCCGAAGACTTCTAGAGCGAATATAGCCCAAATAATGGGTATTTCTTCGCAGGCTGACCGATTACAGTATTTGGGAGTTTCTATGACTGGTCGTCAACCTCGTTGTGCAGACTATTCAGCCCTGGAGTTGCGGGTTCGTCAGCGCATTGAGGGGTGGCAGGTCGCATGTTTATCTATGATGGCTAGGGTAACTATTATCCGGTCGGTCCTCTCCTCTCTTCCTTTGTATTCCTCTCCAGTGCTGCCATCCCGTTATCTTGTCTTAGGAGGATCGAGAGATGCTCAGGGACTTCCTTTGGGCTTCTATGCAGGATGGGCATGGTATTCACCTGATGTCTTGGGAGAGGGTTTGTATGCCGATTCAGGAGGGCGGTCTTGGGATTCAGTCTCTGGCTGTCAGAAGGGAGGTCCTTTTTGCCAAGCATGCCTCGCGGTTCATTCTGAGCCGCATTGCCTCTGGAGTTCTTTTATGCGCGCGAGATATGGAGACGGGTCTTCCTCCGAGCATATTCAGGCATCTCGGTGTTATTCTCCCTTCTGGAGGGAGGTGTGTCGCTTCAGTAGCTCCATTCAGAAAAACACCTCCTGGATGATTGGCGATGGATCTTCATTGATGTTCTTCAAGACACCTGGGTTTCTGACTTACCTCTTTCTCGTTGGCCTTCCTTCTTTAGTATTGATATCCCAAGTAGCATGACAGTTGATAAGCTGATCTCTACTGATCCTTCCTCCTGGATATCCCGATGGTGACTCATTTATTTGGCGCGGTGCTTTCTCATCGGATCCTGTCCATTCCGCTCACCCCGGGCATATCTTCGGACTTCAGACTCTGGAGGAGATCTTGTCTAGCTAGGGCCCCCACCAAGGATCTTGTGAAGTTATTTAGTCCTCTGTCGCACTGGTCGATGGAGGCTGGGTGGATTTGGAAGCTTCCCATTCTTCCCAGGATCCAGCTCTTCATTTGGAAGATTCTGTGGGAATGCCTTCCTACTTGTGCTTTGCTTGGGAGGAGGGGTTTGCCTATACAGCCGACTTGCCCGTTATGCGGATTGGAGGTGGAGACCACGACGCATGCCATCTTCTCTTGCCCAAGAGTGGGGCGGATATGGATGTCTGTAGGCTATCAGTGTAGACCAGATCATGAGGATTCTCAGTGCTCTTTTTCTTGGATGACCTTAGGAAGGCTCCTCACTTCAAAAGTACCGCTTACCAGATCTGGTTGTCTAGAAACTAGATTATCTTTGATGATGCTTATATACCTCTCCACAGGATTTTGAGAAATATCCGATCTCTGTCAGCGGATTGTGGCGTGGCCTCGTCTCTGGTGATTTTGACTCTGCTGGACTCTGGAGCTCCCCTGCTGCTTCGGCAGCGAACCGGCATACGGTTTTTATATCTCGGGAGCCCCCTCCTCCAGGTTTATCAAAATCAACTTTGACGGAAGTGTCCGTGGGCGATCAGCTGGCTCTGCTTTTATCATTCGTGGGCCGAAGGAGTCCTTTTGGCGGCTGGTGGCTTTGGTAGTCTGGACTCCTCGGTCCCTATGTCAGAGCTATATGCAGCTTGGGCGGGTATCTCTTCGCTGTCAGACTCTGCATGTTTACAACCTCATTATTGAGGGCGACACTAAGACTGTTATTCAGTGGTTGGGGGGATAATGATTCCCAACCCGCGACCAATCCTCTCCTGCAGGATATCTGGATTATTTTGAGGGAGCTCTAGGGAGTTCATATCCGTCACATTTATCGCGAAGCTAACTCGGCGGCCGATTGGGTGGCTTCGAGTGTGGCTCACCATTCAGGGTTTTGGTGCGGAGACAGGGTGATCACTGCCCTAGTATATTACAGCAATTAATGTATTCTGACCTTTATGGGCTAACTCGTACTCGTATTGTATGATCGCCCGTTGTACAAAAAAAAAAAAATACGAAAGCATATCTATAGTAGTTGGATGCTTTTTGAAATTATATAACCTTTAAACTTGATAACAAAGGTGAGTATCATATTTGAGAGGAAAGATGGATAGCCTTTATTCCCCTAACCTACATCTTTAAGGATCTTTATGGTCAAGTTACTGAAGCATTGTTTAGTTGCTTTGGTTTGGAGTTGTAGAAAGCAATAGTGGAGAATTCATCTGTACAACCCTCTTACATCCTTAGGGTACCTACAACTATACTAGCTGCAAAGTTTTCTATTCTCTATTCATCCATTTTCAGTGGTAGTTGTATTCGTGTGGAAGCCTTACAACGATGATAAGTATAACGTGGATTCATTCTGCAAACTCATTATTAAGGTATTCATCTATTTTCAGATATTTCTTTGACTAATCCTCAAGAGTTAATGGGCCATTTATTCGCAAGTTTTCACGATCCACTTTGGAATCCCTATCCAATTATCTTGGATTGAGAAGATTGCCTTCCGGCATTTTTATACTTTAGAGTGAATGAGAAAGAAAGTGCCACTAAAGGGAGAAAAAGCTAGACCAACTAACATATCTTTTATGTGGCAGATATAGAATAAGAAGAATTCAAGAATCTTTTCTCAAAAAAAAATTCTTTTTCACTCTTGGTCCTTCACGAGATTATTACTAACTTTACTTTGGAGATAACTTTGGCTTGAAAAGTAGTTAGAATCTCCTTTATTTTCTCATATTCCTTGCAGATAATTATGCTCTAAATAAAATTTTAACTAAAATAATTAGTCCCTCATATTTTAAAATATTGTATTCTAGACATTTCATTACATGAAGTCGGTTAAAATTCACTGAATAATTGCGTGTCAGCTTAATGCGAATACATGAATTAGTTAACAATATGATATATCAGTCATTTTATTAATTTTCACTAACCCTACATAATAAAATGAAAAAAATACAATATTCTTAAAACAAGATGGATTAAACTATAACAACCAAAAGTTTGGTGATTAAAATAAATTTTGAGTGAAAGTTTAAGGATCAAAAGTATATGTTCTTTTTTTTTTTTTTTAAGGCGTGGGGCGGGTACTCTTGTAAAAATCTTGACTTCACTCTTGGATTAGTGCTCTTTGTTATAGAAGACATAAACCGTTGCTTATTTGTCCTTATAGTTTGCCTATCCTCTTTAATTTTAAAAATTCTTTATGAAAAATGTTAGATTTCAGAGTCTAAGCCGTTCTTCAATTTTTATTTGGAAAGAATAGAGAAGAAGAATAATTTCACAAAGCATGAAAGTACCTTTAATATTCTTTAGCAACTATTTGACGAAAAAGATGGAAGCAAAGGAATGCACGAATTTTCAATCTCTATCAAACTCTTATACTCAGAATTCTAAAAAATGGATTTCTATAATAATAAAGGGCTCATATTCATGATTTGAAATTAATCTCAACTTAGTTTTCCTCTTTAGAAAGGTTGTTTCTTTTTTTCTAAATTTTAAGATTTCATTTAAATTTTGATGGGTTCAATTTATTATTGCTTTACCTTCGGAAGAGGTAACCAACATCTAATCCTAAGATGAGAATCAACTTCATGTGGTACGCCAACTAAGGCCTAATTTGGAAAAGCTTTTGGATGATCTCCAAAAGCATTTTTCATTTTTAGAATATTTGATAAAAATTCTAAAAGAAGTAACTCAAAAGCTATTAACATTCTACTTGAAAAGGCTCGGCTTAGAAGCTCTTTTTGCAAATTAGACTTGAGACTTAAAGATCACATATTTGAAAAACGAGATAGTCGCATTTCATATTATTAGAAACAATAATTTAATATGATTATAATAATTTAATATAATATATATATTAAATACTATTATTATATTATAATATGATATAACTGTTATACTATAACATGATATAACGAAATATTATTATAATTATAGTATAATTATGCAGTGTAAAATAATATAATAAATATTACTATATTGATATATATATCATATTATATTATATTATGCTATAATTTTATAATATTACTATTATATTAAATAATAATATTTACATTATAATAATGGTAATGTAATAATAATATGTAATAATAATTATCATATTAGAACATCATTTTTTAACTATATTAAAATGATATAAAATGATATATATATATTATTATATTATTATAATAATTTATAAATTAAGAATAATTCATAATAACGATTTTTGATAACACAAATGGCTTGTTAGTTGAAAGAATCATGTAATATTTTTATGATATTTTTATCTTAAAAGAAATTTCTTAGTTTAGTTATTAAATAAATGTTGGACTTACAAAATTTTAAAAATATAATTATCAAACAATAAATAGTATTTAATATAAAATATTAATTTTAATAGCCTTGCCAAATGAAGCCTAAAAGTCATTGCAAGAAGCTATCTTGCAATTTCTTTGCAGCGACGCACTGCATGACTATTGTTGAAAAAAAAAAAAAACAAACAAACAAAAGAAAGAAAACACATTGATGTTCCTTCTGCTAGAAGTCCGGAAGTTCTTGTAATGCTGTTGAAGAATAGTCAGTTTGTATTAGTTTTGGCAGTTTTGCCAAGGTTTTAGGCTTGGATTGGGTTGCTCGGTGGCAAATTAGTTTGATTTGCCGACATTTTTTTTCCCACCTTGTTCAGTTTGATGGATATTTGTGCATGTTGACTGAGCCCAACCATGTTGAACCTGGTTCTCCACAAACCAAGCCCGTTTGAAATAAAAAAATCTTGCTGCATGGCGCGGTGCAGAACAAGCGCAGGTGCAAAAAGACTTTTCCTTGTCAGGAATCTTCAAATCTTATTATCGCAGGCTAATTTTCAAAAATTCCACGCCATCAGTCATGCCCATGTGGCTTGTTTTTAGCCACAGCCCCAATGTGAATGCATGCCCAGAGGCGTAGGGCCCATCCATCTCAAGCCACCCGTCCCTACACCCTACTGACTGCCTGTCCTACTGTTCGACTGCTGACCACTTCAAGGTCTTCGAGTTGAAACGGTTGACCCTTCCACCAAGTCATAACATCATTGGCGACGCTTCTTTTTTAAGTTTTAACCCTGAGTCCCTCTTATTCGCATATAAACAGCCGTCTCACATGCACCACCAAGCATAGCACGATGGAGAACGGACAGCAGCAGCAGCAGCAAAAGGCCGGCGGTCTGGCGAGGCCTTCCTCGTTGGATAAGCGAGCGATATATGTGAAGGTGAAGGTCATCGAGACGACGACGGTGCATACTGACCCAATGCACTTCAAGTCGGTGGTTCAGACGCTAACGGGAAAGGAGACGGCCGTCGAGGAGGCGATGGAGCAGCCCCCAGCTGCCTCCGAGAAGAAGACCACGGCCGTCGAGGATAGTGGTGGAAGGGAGACGTGGGAGTTCGAGGATACGTTGATGAAGCTACCATCATTAGATGAGCTAAAAGAATTGTGGGATTACTAATTAAACCCCAATTTTCGCTCAAAAAGAAATGTTAACCCTATATAGTGTATATGATAGTCCTGGCTACGACGAGGATGGTTTTGTTGTTTTAGATGTAATATACGTGGTTCTAATCAACTCTCTGAGTTTTGCGTTTGCTTTTGGCCTATAAATCCAAAGACTTGGCCGATTTCTTATTTAGTTTCTGTTAGAATATTGAAACGATAACCAGAAATTTATTTTTTTGAATGAAAATTACAAGAATTAGATTCCCCCAAAATTTATTGACAATAAATAAAGATACAGAGCGAAGTTACGGAGAGGAGTATGAGATTCTGATACAGCCGTTCCATATTTCCTTTCAGTTTTACTGTTTCCTCTGATTAAGTTCTGCTTCACGGCCAACCGATGATGTGCTCAGCCAGGACTTAGGTCTGAACTGAGGCGCTGTTATTAGTTTCCAGGCTGCTATACTTCCTGCATCTTTTAGCTGCGTTCCGGCAGCAATCCAGAGCGTCTGTCGCAGTGTTTCGGCATCCTGATATCGCCTTCTTTTGCTGAATTCTGCAGGAGTTCTTGACTTTTCCTTCCAACTGTTTCTAGCCGACAGAACCGTTAACTCCTAACTGCACCATCCACAATAGGAGACAGAACAGTTGCTATCATGTGATTTCTTTGTAGGACAGCTGTTGACTTAACAAAGGCAAGACCTTGACTGGAATGAATATCTAGGTTTGGGGCTAGAGTCTGCCGAGGATCTTTTGCTCCGAAATATCTTCGATTCCTTTCATTTCAGACTTTGTTAACATACCGCACCTATCAGTTTGCTAAGAATCTTACTCGGAAAGTTCCGAGTTCCTTTTACTTCAGATTTGATGACATACCGCCAGTATCAGTTGGTCCCTGTTGGGAATCCCTCACATATGAATGACGTGGATTCCATTACATATTAAAGAAAGTCAAAGTCTTGCTGCTTGAGAAAATAAAGAGTTGGAGATAGAGAGGAAGTTGAAGAGTCCAAATGAAAAAAGAGCACATGAGAAGAACAGTAGGCAGAGTTTTCTGCAGAAAAAATTCACCAGTTTGTGGCAAAGTTCAAAAATCTATTTGAAGGGCCTATACTACTCCAAAATTACTGAAATTTGGATATGTTATTTTCAAAGACATCCTCTATCTGCTAGTAAAATTTCTTCTCGTTTGAAGCTTTAAAAGGTCAGTTATTTTATGTTGATTTCACTACTGATTTTGGTGAATCTATCAGTTACTAGTGCTTTTGATTCCACCTTATTTTGGTGAGATTCTAAGTGTTCCAAGAGTTGTTTCTCTTGATGATTTATTCCTCTAGTGAATCTAGAGATAACCTTGTATACCCATTATTGATATACTGAAAGATTACTTGAAGTTTGATCCGTGGACATATGCAACACTTGCCAAACCATGTAAAATTCATGTGTGCATCTTTGTTTGTTCTTTTACTTGCTGGCATTTATATTACTTATGTTTCTTATTACTTGTAACTTTAACGGAGAGGATTGAGGGTTTGCTCTATAGAACCATTCACAACAAATGGTATCAGAGCTTCTGGTTATCATTGGTTGGCAGTTTATTTCCTCTGTTTGAGTCATGAAAAACACAAGTAGGATGGTGAGCCTTAATGGACAAAATTGGGCTATATGGAAAGCAAAGATAGAGGATCTTTTGATTTATAAAGACCTCTTTGAAGCTGTAAAAGGTGAGAAATCTAAGCCATAAGGGATGAGCGATAATGATGGGAAGAAGATGAATCTAAAAGCTATTGTGACCATTCAACAATGGTTGGATGATAACGTTTTTCATCATGTTGCAAAGCACACTTCAGCTGAGGAGTTATGGCATGAACTAGAGGCTCTATATGAAAGAAAATATGCTATGAATAAGGCTTTCTTATTTAGACAGCTTGTAGACTTAAGTATCGAGATGGTAACTATGACAGAACACTTAAATGAGATGAGTGATCTTGTTAATCAGCTAGTAGATATGGAGTTGAAGTTGGATGATGAACTTCAAGCCTTACTTTTATTGAGTTCATTGCCTAAGAGTTGGGAGACCTTGGTAGTGTGTTAACCCACTTATTGATTTGATGATTAAGAAAAGCCATGACTATATTTCTTATATTACTAATGAAATAACAAGTGTTTCAGGAACTTAGAAAGGTTAAATTATTCAAAAGTTATATATAAAAAATCAGTTTGAATTAGTTTTTAATGGAATATATCAAAGTTCAGAACTTGAAGCCGATACCCACAGTTATTGAAGCCGACTGTAGAGTGTATCAGAACAGTTTAACATTTTTGGCATGGTTTAGAGTCGACACCTGGATATTTAAAGCCGACCCTAACATGAGATACAGAGAAATATTTTTTGAGTCAGTTTTCGGAGCTGACACCTGAAAATTTAGAGTTGACACCTGAAATTTCAGAGCCGACACCTGGAAAGTTAGAGCCGACTCTAACCTGAGAATAGAGAGTGTATTTCGGGATAATGTTAGAATCGACACCCTCGAAACTTAGAGCCGACTCTAGATCGCGTCGAGCCGACACCACAGTTTATTGGAGCCGACTCCCTGATGAACTTTTATTTCTATTTTTGGAAACCTGACTTGGATCCGACACCTTAAAAGTTGGAGCCAACTCCTATTGGGAATTGTATCCTAAAGCCAATCATTTGATGATTGTGCTAATGTAAATAGCATATAAATTAATATATTAATAAAATTTATTTGGCGGTTTATTCATTACAAGAACATCTTCTTAAAATTCCTAATAGTAATGAAGCCCTTAGGATCTTCCTTCACGATAAAGAAGGATTTATCTTTGAAGGTCCTCAAAAGAGTTCGTGACCAAATGATATACTATGACAAGGCCATAGTACTATTAATTATAGGACGTTGTATATCATATTTGTTGGTTGTCCTTTTAACCAAGGAGTGTAGAGATACTGGTATGACATACAGGTGAAAGTATAGGAGTACATTTCACCGAATGTGACTCATTTTGAATACTCTGCTGTCAAAAGTTAATCCGAGAAGATATGGGTATAAGCATCCTAAGACCTGAGGATCACAACCGGTGACTTACTAGCAACTCATTGTACTTAGGTGCCGGACCACCTGGATTTCTAATCCAGCTACGAAAGGTTATTGGGTGCAGTCAAGTACTTATGGTAGTCAGTTATGGATTAAGATGGAATTTGACCTATCCCGTTAAAAGGAGAATGCTTGTGTTTCAATTTAGCAAGACCTTGGTCAAGGCACTTCATGTGAAGGTCACATGATCACTAAAGTTAAAATTACTTTATGGATTTGCTGTTTAGAGCTGACAGGCTCTTAAGCCATCCTTAGCATTTGTAGTCAAAAAGATGAATTATACGTTAACTATATCTTAGGGTTCTTCAAGTATGCTCGGCAACTCTTCGACCTATCCGGACGTTGGGTTCCATTGCTAGATGGGCACATCGATTAGTATAGAAAGTTGTTCCTATGCTACCAGCTTAGGTTCGAACCTAGAGAGTCACATGCATCGAAGTTTTCTAGGATGATCTATTTGCTGATCAATGATTGAGATCATATATGTTTAATTAATCAATTTGATTGATTGAATTGTCTCAATTGGATTAAGTATAAGTCAATAAGATTCAATTAGATTTGAGTCTATTAGAATGACTATCAATTTTAAATATTGATTTAAATTAGACTTGATTTGGATTTAAATAGATTCAGGACTAGCCAAATTTGATTTAGGCTAGGACCATGATCTATGTAGGTTCAATCCAATAATTCAAATCAGCTTTAACCCAAAACCTAAACTCAAACCCCATGTGTGAAAAAAATTTCTCGCATGAAGATCTCACATCATAAGAAATTAAATTCTCATGTAGAATTTAATGCATAGCCTTAATCTTCTCTGTTTCTGTTGGAATTCTAAGTGTTAGAATTCATGTGGAATTATGTAACCAGCGATAGAATTCTAAGTGTTAAAATTCAAATCTCTTTGGTTTCACCAAATACGTTGGAATTGATAAAACGTTGGAATTCTAAGTGTTAGAATTCATAGGTTTTCACCGAACGTCGGAATTAACCAAACATTGCGTCTCTTTGGTTTTCACCGAACGATAGAATTCTAAGTGTTAGAATTCAATAGGCTAAAGGCTAAATGAGCCTATAAATTAGAGGGCATTCTTCATCAGATTACAAACAACAACGATATGTTATGGATTGAAATTCTAAAGAGTTAGAACAGAAAATCCTGGTGTAATTCTGGTGTTAGCAAAAGTTTGGTAGATCTTGGAGGAAGATTCAGTGGGAAGGATTCAAGATCAGCAAAGTGATTTTTTTGCGAGCTAGCACTCCCGAAAATCCGATCATTCGGGAACTTTGCATGGACGATACTAGAGGCCGGACGATTGAACGGCTGCAAAGCACAAAGCATTTACCAATTGTTCTTAAGGTAAGTGATATGATCTCTATATCTTAAGGCAGACTTCAAGACAAGTAGTATGACTTCTTATCTTGAAGATCAAGATATGATCTTGATAATTTTATTTATATGCAATTTAGATCAAACGATCCTATAGTATAAGGCAAAGATATGATCTTGATGCATATTACATAGATTAATATTTAATTTTTAAAATTTTGCATTGATAATTGTTATCAATTATTAAAATATGCATGCCCCGGAGGATGTTTCTCCTTACAAATGGTATCAGAGCCTGGTTTCGTCTTGATCTAATTTATTGCATGTAAATTAATGCTCCTATGAATTTTGTAATCATAGCTAAAAGGATCACAAGGCTATCAGGTCATAGATGGATTAAAAATTCAAATTATCCCCATTCAACGAGGTATTCTATGACATATTGCGGTGCCATTATGGTTCTCTTATCTTTGATGCTTAGCAAAGATAATTTAAATTAATTTTTTGGCATCAAACATAGATTACACACTCTCAAGAGATGTTTTATATTTGATGCATATTGATGTTGTATAAAAGCATGATATTTGCATGCTTAGTATAAAAATATAGATATGAGATATGATAGCTTGTTATCTATGTTATGAAATATACAAATATTTATGAGTCTTATTTGAATGTCAAATATTTATTCATAATCTTTTTAGATGTGATCTAAATATAGGAATTATGAGTAGTTGTATGCAAGTGATGCATGATTCGAAATATATGACATGAAAGTTATTGACACATAAAATATATTTAATTTTTAGGTTAGCTAATCAGTTCCATAAAGGGTTAGACCCTAAGGTTTAAATCAAATGGACTATAAGAGTATTTGATCAAATCTAAATAAATTAGCTTAGGTTAAGGATGCTCTAAATTAAACAATAGTTGTAGTTGATCATGTCCATGTCATTGATTAAACCAAATGGAAGTAGATTAGGCTCCGTGGTTGAGCATGAATATCTTAGATGGTCAAATCAAAATTGGTTAACCCTATGATGTCAGGGTAAGTTGGCAAGTTGCTCTAAGATCAACGATCGAATAATTTTAATTGGGACCTACTCGTACTGATGCGTCTTTAACGAGCTAATGGTATATCCCTTCCATCAGTCTCACTTATCTGGTCATCATGGTGATCATTTATGATTAAGATCACTTACCTGATTCGGGTTGACCGATGCCTGTAAGAAAATCAGTCTGACTGATTTAAGTGCCACTTAACCTGACTTAATCTTGTCTCATTCTACTGACTTCATAGATTTAGTGGAATAACTTGATTAGTCAATTTATCTTCAGATTATTAAATCTCTAAAATTATTAGGTCCTTAAATTAGTTATGATAACTAAATCATAGCCTCCCATTAAGGTGAGTGATAATGAGTTTGATGTCTTGATAATCATTGGAGGCACTCCATGCCTCGTGCTTGCCAACCATCAGAATTATCATTCATTATATGATAAGTCAGTGTAACTATTAAATAGACAGTCAGGTGGGTCGAGCTTCACTCGGACTTGGTTGTCTATAATAGATTGCACTGATTATATTATTTAATGGTTGGACCTAACAAAAACATTCAGTGGAGGCACTCCATGCCTGCTGAAGAGGAACATAGGGCAAAACTGAACACTAAGAATTATTTTGGAAAACAATTGATTTTGAATATACTCTCAGATATTATGGGTTGGCCAAGCTTCACTTGGCCTATATGTAGTCTATGTTGATCTTAGTGCCACTAAAGAATTAAGAATAATTCTTCGAATTGGGGTGTAAAGGCTGCCAATTTGAACAAAATAGTGAAAGAATCTTTAAACTAAAGTAAATTCTTTAGACTGAATCAATTTATATACTACTAAACTTTAGTTTTTTCTTATGCAGAAAATGGATACTAATTTATCTTAAGCTCCCTATTGGATAGTGACAAGTTAAATAGTTTAAATTTTAATAGATGGTTTAGAAAACTTAAGATCGTCCTTGAGCATAGAGGATTCTATATATTCTGAATAATCCGCACCAGAGGTTCCTAATGCAAACACCCAAAGTTTGAGAGAGACACTTATCAAAAGTGGCTCAATGATAGAACTAGCGTGTGTTGCATCATGCTAAG
>UESW01002865.1:0-29504 GCA_900491605.1 Calamus simplicifolius
TCTAATCTATGAGTATAAGATCATACCTTCAGACTTGAACTTGGAACACTTTGATTTGATTGCTCGACCTCAACCTTTTAGCCTTCCGCCGTATTCCCGAAATACCTTCTTCTCTCACAAGATGGTGGGATCTCTCTCGGCCGACCTAGGGTTTCTTGTTTTTCTTTTTCTCAAAAACGTTAACCCTAGCAACCAACTGAGAGGGTATTTATAGGGCTACAACAGGGACCAATAGGCAAATATGAAAAGGACTTCCCACGTAATTAAATCTCCTAATCCTATCCCGGGTTAGGATTCAATTACGTAAATTATAATTCATTCCACTAAAGAATTATAATTGTACTCCTAATCATATTCGAATTTATATTTTCGAGCCTTAATATTAAATACTTATTATCTCCCCACGTTAAGATTACAGATATCCACCAATTAAATTTAATACTGACAATATAATTTAATTGGCTGTTATTATCCTTGAGACTTATCCACTTAACTTATTTGATGTATCGGATTCAAAATCCACTTGCAAGATTTGATACAATCAAAACTTATAAGCTTTCTCAAGGGGATATCATCAATCCAAATTAACAGGACGTGGATTCCTTCAACTATTAATATTCACCATATATAATGTTATTGCCCAACCCACTGAGTTTATTGACTCATATAGAATCTCACTCTATGTGTAATCAAAGCAATAATCACTACATACACGTGTCTAGAAATAGAATTCAGATTAAGAGCATAAGTAATCATAATATTCATGAGTTTAAATTATTTTATAAAGTCAGTATAAAATAATCAACTCAACTGGGTCCTGTTCAATACACACAAAGTGTACTAGCACAAATAGTTAGAATAAACCATTCCCCGTAGTCAAGACAGACCTACTAAAAATTTGTGCTACAGTTCTACTGATGGTGTGTCCAATTCCATCTAAAACTGTGAACAATAAACTTGTATTCCAAAAGAACCGATGATCTAGTCTTCTGTGTGTAAGCCGTACTCTACACACTAGATCAAATACTCTTTGTAAATACTAGACACATGCACATATATAGTAAATGGCACACATTGCTCAAAATGAATTCTCATTAAAAATGTAAAGACATAACATAAAGCATATCTTTTAGTCTATATCTCTATCAATCTCCCACTTAGACTCAAAGCAATGCTTGTACACATCTAACTCCCATGCCCTCTACATGTCTATCAAAAACTTTTGAAGTTAAACTCTTTGTAAAAGGATCTGCCAGGTTGTCCTCAGATGTAACCTTGGTCACCAGCACGTCACCTCTTTGCACGATGTCACGTATCAGGTGATACTTACGCTCAATGTGTTTAGATTTCTTATGGGTCCTGGGTTCCTTCGAATTAGCAACTGCCCCACTATTATCACAATAAAGTGTAATAGGTAATTGCACTGAAGGTATCACACTAAGATCCAAAAGAAAGTTTCTTAGCCAAACAGCCTCTTTTGCAGCTTCAGATGCAGCCACATACTCAGCTTCCATGGTAGAGTCAGCAACACAAGTCTGCTTCACACTCCTCCAGCTAATTGCTCCACCACCCAAAGTGAACACATATCCCGAGGTTGATTTCCTAGATTCATTATCTGATTGGAAGTCCGAATCTGTATATCCTATAGGCACAAGACTATCTGCTTGGTAAACTAACATATAATCTTTAGTCCTTTTCAGGTACTTAATTATATGTTTTACTGCAGTCCAATGTTCTCGCCCAGGGTTAGACTGAAATCTGCTAACCATGCCTACGGCAAAACAGATATCAGGTCTAGTACATAGCATAGCATACATTAGGCTTCCTACTGCAGAAGCATAAGGAACTGCCTTCATACTTTCTATCTCTTCAGGTGTCTTAGGACACTGATCCTTAGATAGAGAAATTCCATGCCTGAAAGGAAGAAATCCTTTCTTGGAATTATGCATACCAAAACGGGTGAGAATTTTATCGATATAAGTGGCTTGAGATAAGCATATCATCCTTTGCTTGCGATCTCGCAAAAGCTTGATCCCTAGGATGTGACTTGCTTCTCCCAAGTCCTTCATATCAAATTGTCCAGATAACCATACCTTGACCGAAGATAACACTCCCATATCGTTTCCAATAAGTAAGATGTCATCCACATATAGCACCAGAAACACCAAAGTTTTTCCATCACGCTTCTTGTACACACATGACTCGTCAGGACTTTGATCAAAACCATAAGATTTAATAGCTTGATCAAAACGAGTATTCCAAGATCTAGATGCCTGCTTAAGTCCATAAATGGACCTCTTAAGCTTGCACACCAAGTGCTCCTGGCCTTTTACTATAAAACCGTCTGGTTGCATCATGTAAATGCATTCGTCAAGATTTCCATTAAGGAAAGCTGTCTTGACATCCATTTGCCAAACTTCGTAATCGAAATGAGCTGCAATGGATAAGAGAATCCGGATAGACTTAAGCATAGCTACTGGTGAAAAGGTTTCCTCATAGTCGATCCCTTCTTTCTGAGTAAAACCTTTTGCAACTAGCCTAGCCTTGAAGGTTTCCACCTTCCCGTCTGCTCCTCTCTTCTTCTTATAGATCCACTTGCATCCGATGGGTTTTACTCCCTCGGGTGGTTCTACAAGATCCCAGACCTGATTAAAGTGCATAGACTCTATCTCTGATTTCATAGCATTTTGCCAAAGAGTTGCATCTTTATCCTGTAATGCTTCATTGTAGCTACTGGGTTCAGTATCCAGTTCATCAGAGATTCTGTCATATGACTCTCCAAGGAACGTATACCGTTTAGGTGTATTTACAACCCTCCCACTACGACGAGGCACAACCTGATTGTATGTGCTTGTAGTAATACGATCTGACTCTGATCCTTGTGCTCCATCAACCTGCACTGGTTCTGAAACTGGTGCATTAATGGTATCCTTTTGTATCAGTTCAGGGTCAGTTCGTGTTACTATACTTCTCCCACTACGAATAGTTATTGGGAAGTTTGGGAACCTACTTTCTTGTGGTGTTTCTGCTTGTACTATTGGTATTAAAGGAGCCTGTCTAGTTTTATCGCCTCTCAACTCTTCTAGAGCAATTTTACTTCTGGGTTTGTGGTCTATAATATAGTCCTCCTCCAAGAATCGGGCATTGGTGCTAACAATGACCTTCTGATCCTTAGGACAATAAAATAAACCACCTTTTGTTCCTTTAGGATATCCAACAAAGAAGCATACATCTGTCCTTGATTCCAACTTATCTGGTTTACCTTTTAGTACATGTGCTGGACAACCCCAAACCCGAACATGTCTTAGACTAGGCTTGCGCCCAGTCCACAGTTCTGTGGGTGTCTTAGGTACTGACTTAGATGGTACCAAGTTAAGAATATATGCAGCTGTCTCTAATGCATATCCCCAAAACGAAATAGGTAAGTCTGAATAACTCATCATAGATCTAACCATATCCATAAGAGTCCTATTCCTTCTTTCAGCTACACCATTCTGCTGTGGCGTTCTAGGTGCAGACAACTGGGATTCAATCCCAGCATCTAATAAGTAATCTGTGAACTCCCCTAAGAGGTACTCGCCACCACGATCGGATCGTAGTGTCTTGATATTTTTACCATGACGGTTCTCCGTTTCTGCCTTAAAAATTTTAAATTTTTCAAAGCATTCAGACTTACGGCGCATCAGATAAATATACCCATATCTTGAGTAATCATCAATAAAAGTGACAAAGTACTCAAAACCACCTCTAGCTTGGATGTTCATTGGGCCACACAAATCAGAGTGAACCAATTCTAATATCTCCTTAGCTCTATTGCCTTTGGCCGAGAATGGCCGCTTGGTCATTTTTCCTTCTAAGCAAGATTCACAGACCGGTAGTGCCTCTACTTCCAATGAACCTAATGGTCCATCTTGAACCAGTCTAGAAATCCGTCTTAGATTTATATGACCTAGGCGCAAGTGCCAAAGATAAGTTTGATTCATTTCAGAAGGATGTTTTCTCTTACATGGTCTATTATTGTTATTCACTTCATTTAGTTGCACAGTAGGAGAAACAGGATTAATAATATAAAGACCATCCACCAATGTACCAGAACAGATAAAATGTTTATTTTTCTTAATAACAACGGAGTCATTAAAATAAACTGAATATCCATCATCAACCAACTTAGAAACTGAAATTAAATTCCTTCTAATTGAAGGTACAAAAAACAGTCTTTTAATATTAAAATTCTATTTCTACTAAAAGAAAAGCTAAATCTCCCACTGCAACTACTGACACTCTCGTGCCATCTCCCAGAAATATGTAAATCTCTCCATCACTTAGCTGCCGGGTCTGCTGGAACCCCTGCAAAGAATTGCAAACATGATTAGTGGCTCCCGTATCTACACACCAGCCACTGGTAGATAACAGCACTAAACAAGTTTCAACTACAAGTGAATGAGATATACCTCTAGCCTGTTTCCTGGCAAGCCAAACTGGACATTGCTGCTTCCAGTGACCTGGCTGCTTGCAGACGAAGCACTTTCCCTTCTTTTTTATTTCCCCATTGGGCTGTGGGGCCTGATGCTGTTTCTTTTTCTGAACCTTTTTCTTCTTCTTAGCATGAGACTTCGAAGAAGAACCTTTTTCAGTAACCATAGCAACTGCAGGCTTCATTAATGAAACTCTCTGCTACCTGAAGTTCTTTAAGTAGCTCTGCCAATGAAAAATTCATTTTGTTCATGTGTAATTTAGGCAGAACTGCTTAAAAGAATCAGGTAGGGACTGGAGAATGATATCAACTTGGGTTTCCCCATCCATCTCCGCTCCAAGGATCTCCAGTTCATTCAGAAGGCTAATCATCTTTAGAACATGATCCCTGACAGGAGTTCCTTCAGCCATATTAGTGTTCATCAGTTCTTTCATCGCAGTCTGCCTAGCTGCACGACTCTGATCCCCAAACATTTCTTTGAGGTTGAACATCATGTCATAGGCAGAGGGCATAGATTGATGCTGATGTTGCAGAACATTTGACATAGATGCCAATATGTAACACCGCGCCATCTCATCAGCCTTAACCCACTTACGGTAAGCTTGGGACTCCTGATCTGAAGCCCCTTCACCGGGCTCTGCGGGACAGACCTGAGTGAGCACATACTTGTACCCTTCTGCAGTTAACACTATATCCAGGTTTCTTTTCCAATCAATGTAATTAGGACCAGTCAATTTGTTTTCTTTGAGTATCACAGCAAGTGGATTGAAAGAAGACATTTTAATCCTGAGAATCATTCATACATCAAATAAGATATAATGAGCAATAAACTTTAAATTCAAAATTATAAGTAGGGCCCCTCAACCACTACATAATAATAGAATTCGCCAGCAGCCTAGTACATTTTGAATAGTATGCCTCGATGGGAGGACGTCTACTACTCATCATTTATCTAGACAGATAAAACCTATTAATTTTACTATCTAGGTAAAAGGTAACATACCAAGTAAAATTAATTAGCTGGCTAACTTTGGTCATATAAATATTTGTAGTGACTCCGATGGGGAGGATACCAATATTTATACCTAAGTGTATACCATCACTCAATGCTAGATCCATTGTCCCATGGTGGATCCCTCAGATGGAGAGGTAATCCAACATTAACAACTACCAGGGATTATTCTTGGTGAGCTGGCAATCAATTTCATCCTATGGGGAGGAAAGCACTAATGCTAACACGTGAAATTAACTACCTCACCAATAAACAAGTGATGGGACCATGGGATTTAAATGTGATTAATTCCCTCTCCCACTTAGTTATTTAAACAATATTTTGAGGGTTATAAAACTTGTGTTTGATTATCTTATAAACACAAACAGCAAGTGATTATCCAATTAACCATGTTCTCCTAGTTATAGACATAAGAACAAAAGGATAAACAATCAAGCAAGTATGCAACATAACCAATATAAACAAGATAAATAAAATCCCTGTTATTATGGTCAAAATTTTCACGCAGATGAAGATCTCTGTCGCACCATGATTGCTACTTTGCTCGACGATTTGCCGCTTCGCATACGGGGGTCTGGGGGCTGGCCCCCAGCGGGGATCGAAATTCAGCTCCTTCCGATCCGTTCGCGCTTTGAATTTTCCTTTAGAATCGTGATTGCAACGGATTTCCTTGAAATCTTATCTGCAACGGATTTCCTTGAAATCTGCAACGGATTTCCTTGATCTTATCTGCAAGGATTCTGCTTAGAATCTATCATGCAACGGGTTGAATCCTATCATGCAAGGATTCTTAGAATCCTATCTCTCTTAGAATCCTATCTTCATCCGATTCTACTTAGAATCATATCTTCATCCGATTCTTCTTAGAATCATATCCTGCAACGTGCAGCAGGTCATCTTCCTCCATGGAGCCGCACCAGATTACAAAAATCCTATGCCTCCATATAGGAGTTCACATGCTACGTATTTACAATCACAAAGCTCTCAAAAAACCGGAGCATACATGCTATAAAATATTACAATGATCCTAGCCTCCTTAAAACCGGAGTTCACAAAACAGATCTAAGCAATATTAAATCAGAACACATACATTCATGTGACCATAATAACAGGATAGAAACCTGCAAAATAACATTAGCAGCAAGCACGATCCATCCCACGCATGCATATTCCGATTAATGGAGAACATGGCCGCATTATTCATATACAGTATCAGCCGTGGCTCTGATACCACTGTTGGGGAGCGCGGAATACCCCCAAGATCACGGCTATAGCGTATATGAGTAATACAAAAATCTTTTACCGTTCTAATCTATGAGTATAAGATTATACCTTCAGACTTGAACGCTGGAACACTTGATTTGATTGCTCGACCTCAACCTTTTAGCCTTCCGCCGTATTCCCGAAATACCTTCTTCTCTCACAAGATGGTGGGATCTCTCTCGGCCGACCTAGGGTTTCTTGTTTTTCTTTTTCTCTTAAAAGTTAACCCTAGCAACCAATTGAGAGGGTATTTATAGGGCTACAACAGGGACCAAATAGGCAAATATGAAAAGGACTTCCCACGTAATTAAATCTCCTAATCCTATCCCGGGTTAGGATTTAATTACGTAAATTATAATTCATTCCACTAAAGAATTATAATTGTACTCCTAATCACATTCGAATTTATATTTTCGAGCCTTAATATTAAATACTTATTATCTCCCCACGTTAAGATTACAGATATCCACCAATTAAATTTAAATACTGACAATATAATTTAATTGGCTGTTATTATCCTTGAGACTTATCCACTTAACTTATTTGATGTATCGGATTCAAAATCCACTTGCAAGATTTGATACGATCAAAACTTATAAGCTTTCTCAAGGGGATATCATCAATCCAAATTAACAGGACGTGGATTCCTTCAACTATTAATATTCACCATATATATAATGTTATTGCCCAACCCACTGAGTTTATTGACTCATATAGAATCTCACTCTATGTGTAATCAAAGCAATAATCACTACATACACGTGTCTAGAAATAGAATTCAGATTAAGAGCATAAGTAATCATAATATTCATGAGTTCTAAATTATTTTATAAAGTCAGTATAAAATAATCAACTCAACTGGGTCCTGTTCAATACACACAAAGTGTACTAGCACAAATAGTTAGAATAAACCATTCCCCGTAGTCAAGACAGACCTACTAAAATTTGTGCTACAGTTCTACTGATGGTGTGTCCAATTCCATCTAAAACTGTGAACAATAAACTTGTATTCCAAAAGAACCGATGATCTAGTCTTCTGTGTGTAAGCCGTACTCTACACACTAGATCAAATACTCTTTGTAAATACTAGACACATGCACATATATATAGTAAATGACACACATTGCTCAAAATGAATTCTCATTAAAAATGTAAAGACAAGAAGTTTGGCTTTGCAATAATAATCACCATGTATGAAAATTAGGAATGCCTAAACCTCCATAATTCCTTGATTATAGATGGAGTCTCAAGCAATGGGGTGGATAGGCCTATTGTGTTGAGAGTGGCCCCATAAAAAAACTTCTAATAGTTCTTTCAAACCAGGTCAGGAAACTATGAGGATAGGTAGATAAGAAATAATATGGATAGGCAAATAGCAGAGGATAGACTTTGCGAGAGTACATCGTTTGGCAAATGACAAGAAGTTCCCCTTTCAAAAGCTTAAGGTAGTGTTTGATAGCCCAAAAGTTATCCCTGGATAAATGTACGGGATAGCATTTATCCAGGGGATAGCTAAGGGAATAAGCATTTTTTTTAAATTACAAGTCTGCCATCAAGGGATAACTTTAGTTGTTCCTGGGTTTCCTAGGGAATAAGTTGAGGGAATAACCCATGGTTCCCTGGGTTTCCTAGGGAATAAGTTCAGGGAATAACCCATGGTTAACTATGGTTAACCATGGGTTATCCCCTCTGGTCAAATTTTTTCAGATCTATTCCTTCTAACTATAGCATTTGAGAATAAGAAGGAATATCCAGGGGATATCCATTCTTATCCCCCATATCAAACACTACCTAATTTTGTCAGGACCCCATCTTTAAGCATCTGGGCTTTCGCTGTTATTAATTTGATGGCTTTCAACGAAACTCCCAAGTATAGCACAAGAATTATAACTCTTTGAATTTCAAGAATAGTAGTCAATTCATTAGTCATCTAATATTAATTTTGGGGCTAAATAGCACCATAAATTTATTGAGATCGACTGCTTTATTGATTGTAGCATTGTTCCATCACTTATTTAAGGGCATAACAATCAGAGGGTCAAGCCTCAACAAAAGTAACCAGTCATTAATAAAAAACAAGCAACTCAGCTGGGCCACCTTTCTGGGGCAAAAACCAAAGATTGGGTTCTTTTCCACTGCATTGTGTACGCTCTGGGCAACATCTGAGAGAAAGTAGATGCTCTAGTCATAGTCCCATTTGAGAGAAGAAGAAGGCAGTATGGGGAGGACTAGGATTGCATATGACAGGATAAGATACACCCTTCAATCTAGTCCAACATAACCTGAGGGAAGCCAAAATTATGTTAAATAGCTATAAAAAAATCCCTGTCAACCCTATCATAGGCTCTTTTCCTATCCACTTTAATAACCATATGAGGCCTATTAAGGGGAGCCTTATACAAGGAATGAATAATCTCTTGGGCTATGATGATATTATCGAATATAGACATCTAAGAAATGAAAGCTTACTATTCAATTAATATAAGCTTTGGAATGATATGTTTGATTCTCAAGGTGATGACTTTTGCTATGATTTTGTATACAGTGTTATAAAGACTAATGGGCCTATATTTCCAAGGGTTATAGACGATTGAAATTTTGGAATAACAGTGATAGCAGTTTGTTTTCCAAGAATAGGGCATTTGTGCTGATTCAAAAAACTTCTTTACGACTTAACAAACATCACCCTAGGCCAGCCTTGATAGTTGTGGAAAAGCCTAGGAAGAAATTAATCAGAGCTTGGGGTTTTATTTTGGCTCGAAGACCTTATAGCTGATAAAATTTCTGCATCAGAGATGGAACCTTAAAGAGAGACATGGTCTCCATCATTTAATGTATTATCCACCTAGTCTAGAATTAGAGAAGAAGAATATTAATTTTGAGACCATCACTTTGAAAGAAGTGTTGGAATACCTGCTTGATACCTTCTAAATCAGAAATTTCATTGCCATCAACATTGTAGATATGCTTGATTTTGTTCCTCCTCCATCTTATTATAGTAGACTTATAGAAAATAGAGGAATTTTGGTCACCCTCCTTTATCTATTGAAGTCTAGACTTTTGATGCCACATTATCTCCTGAAGTCAAAGGAGTTTGGAATACTCATGTAGTAAATCCCTTAGATGTTATAAAATAGTATTGTCAAGGCCCCCTAAGACCTCCTCCATATGTTGGATAACTTGAATGTCATGTTCGAGAATCCCAACTCCTTATTGTTGTTACCTACACTTCCTTTATTCCACTATTTAAGAGAACTTTGGTATCTTTAAGTTGCTTGCTGAAATGGAACATACGGGTGTCCATTTCATGCTTAAGAGATGAGCTCAAAAGATTTTTTAAGATGGGACCAAAAGTTTTCAAAGCGAAAAGGTTTCAAACCCATCTGAGTAGAATCAAGAGAAAGAAGCAAAGGATAGTGGTCGGAACCAATCCTACAAAGGCATTGACTAATGCATTTAGGTAGTGTTTGAAATAGGGGATAAGAGGGGATATCCAAGATATCCCCTTTTATTCCCAAAAGCCATAACTATAAGGGATAGTTGGAAATAAAGTTAACCAAAGGGATAATCCATGGCATTAACCATGGGATATCCCCTCAATTTATTCCCTAGAAAATGCAGGAATAGCTGGTTATCCCTCCAAATAAGAGTAAAAAAAAGTTATCCTATGGATTTACCTTTTTGCATTTGATATGATCAATGGGATAGCCAAGGAAATCCCTAGAGATAGCTAGGGGACAAACTCTATCCCGTACACTTATCCATGGATAATATTTTTTCTATCAAACACTACCTTAGAAATAGAGATAACTAGCTAGTATAGTAACCAGGTCTCAATACACTAAGTGTATTGAGACCTTGAAAAGGCACGAAATTCAGTGGATTCCCAAGTTTCAATACAAGGATAGTTCCCTTGCTTCTCATCTTGGAAGGGAATGCAATTGAATTCACCTACACAAATCATAGGGATAGTGATAAATCCTTGATATCTTCCAATTCTTACCATAACTACCGACTCATTTGATCTTTGGTATTAGCATACACAACAACAAGCATCCATGGTAGAAAGTTGTCTATTAAAACTAATCCATGTAAATATAACCGAATCTTTTATGTTGATTTTCCTCCCCAGTTGCCTTTGCATGGACATCTTTACTAGAAAATATTGATCTAAAAACATAATTTAAGAAAACCTTTATGATCCAAGATACTCTCTAATCATGTTTATATGAGGATTCAATCAAACCTAATCTCATAGAATCTGCAAGATGGCATGATTCTAGTGACTGAAGAGCATCAAATTGAATCTTATAAAATTAATGAGGATTCAATCAAGTTTAATCTCATAAAATCTGGATGGATTGATTTTAGCAATTGAGGAGCATCAAATCCAATCCTAGCATGATTTTATGTCCAATTTTGATACATGATTTTATACCTTTATTTCTTGATTCTCGTACTGATTTTATGCTTGATTCTTTACATGAATTTCTACTTTGTAATAATATATATACAAGTTAATAGCAATGTAACCTCACATTGAGTGAGGAAGTTATTTGTTTCCAAAATCATTTTAGGGTATCAAGGCCTTACTACATGTAGACAAAGGTCTCCCATCAATGGCTTCCTCATCTTTATTGAATATCACAACCATAACATAAATTTCTATGCTGGTTAATTACAAACCATCATCCAAAAAATATATTGTTTGGAGAGAATAATTATTGCCCCTTATTGAGAGGATTAAAAGGCTAACTATATATTATATGAGTTAAAGACTTTGCAACTTGTTATAGTTTCTTCTGATGGAAAAGAGAAACCAAATCCTAAATTTGTGAACCGGCAACACGAGGATCAGATTGTCAAAAGCCACATATCAGCAACTCTCACACCAAGTCTTACTATTGGCCTGTCCATAGCCAAAGTTGTATGGAAGTGTCTCAAAAGTGCTATGCCAATGCATCCAAAGAAAGCGCTCATGATCTAATGCATAGATAATAAGAGGTATGAAGAAGTAAATTATGTTCTCTTGATGAATACCTCTAGAAGGTAAAAATAATTTGTGATGAATTTGCTACCATCCAACAACCCGTGGAAGATTAAGACAATGTTTATTGGGGCTTAAATGGCATTGGTGACAAATATGACACCTTTGTTCTAGCCACGCAGGTTCGCTATCTTTTACCTTCTTCTAAAGAGTTCATTGATCTTGTGATTATCTATAAAAAATGACAGTTAATGACAATCAAGCCTTTATTAGCCAATGTCAATAAGGAGCATGAGGTGGTTGGAATGGTTTTTCATGGAGCCAGTAAATTCAATTCAAGAGGCCAAGGATTTACATAAACTTCATAAAATCAATGCAATAGGTTTAATAAAAAAAATATGCTAGAAATTCCAATAAAAATTATAAAATAATAAGTAACAAAAAGCCATAGCGATTTGTTAGTTCTGTGGTAAGCTAGGTTATGCACCCTTGCAATGCTACCACTACTTCAACCATGCTTTTCAAGGTACAGAAAATCCTCAAACTCTCACTACTATGTCTCTTGGGAATTCTCAAGATCTTGATTGGGTTCTTGATTTTGATGCCACATCCCATATAATAAGTGATGTAGGTAAACTTTATAATGTTCAATCGAGGAGATGAAATTGTTGTAGGTAATGGTACGTGCTTAAAAAAATATATATATTGGTAGCACCACTATTTCCATTTCTTTTGAGGAATTGTATCTTAAAAATGTTGTAGTAGTGTCTGAAATTACAAAGACCTTAATCTCAATTGGTCAGCTAGTTGATAATTTATCTTGTATCATTTTGTTCTCATCAAATACTTTTACGATCAAGGAGGATGCTTGGAAAACAATAGCAATTGGGATTAGAGGAGGTGGTTTGTACTCCTTTGGAAAGGAGAAGATGATTTTATTTTTAAGTTAAACAAAGGACTACATCTGAGAATGTGTAACATCAGTGGTTGAGACATCCTCAATAAAGAATAATTTTTTTCTTGTCAAAAATAATTTCATTTCTGTTAAAGATTTCAATAAGGAATAATATATTTGCACTAGTTGTCAGATGGAAGAACTTTGCAAATTATCTTTTTTATTTTCTGATGATCATAGTACTACTCCTTTGCATAAGATACATAATGATTATGGAGTCCTGTACCAATTGTATCGTCTCAAAAATTTTAGTAGATATACATGGATATTTCCTTTGCAATTCAAGTTTGATTTCTTTGAGTGTTTTCAAAGATTTAAGAAAATATTAGAATTGCAATTTGGTTACAAAATTAAGATTTAAGAAAATATTAGAATTGCAATTTGGTTACAAAATTAAGATATTTCAAAGTGTCATGGTGAATTTAACAAAATAGAATTTTTAGTAAAACATAGAATTGTTAGGCATGTTTTATGTCACTATAGAACAAAATGGCTTGGCTGAGAGAAAACATCGCTATATTATAGAAATGAGCTGCTATTTCTTTTTAGTAGTAATGCACTATTATATTTATGGGTTGAAGCTTTTCATGCTACGGTCTTCCTAATCAATTGGTGCAATGCCCCAATCTCACCTATAGGTCCAACTAATTTGTTAGAAAGCTAGAACCATGTAGCCCTAAAAACTTAGAGTGCAAGCTAATTGGTAGCTGATGAACTTAACTTATAAGCTCTTTAACCTTATTTTTCTTTCGATGTGGGACTATTTATTGGGGTATTATAATCTTTTCCTCTTATCAAATGATGCCATTGTCGTACACCATAAGCTAACCAAAATCTACCTTGAGCTAGGTCGTTGGTGCTCCAAGGATGGCTCCACGCCATGGTGAAACTCTACCATCATCCCATGGATAGCCCTTTTTGCATGCTCATTAACTTTTGCATTCCTAGATCGGCTTTAATATTATTTGTATCGTTATAAATCCATCTATTGGTCTAATTAATTTGTTAGTAAGCTAGAACTACATGGCTCTAAAAACTCGAGTGCAAGTTAATTGATAGTAGATGCACTTTAAGTCTTCAACCTTTTCTTTTCCATCTAATGTAGGACTATTTATTAGGGTATTATAGTCGGTCTCCTACATCTATTTCAAAAATGGACACTCCTTATAAAGGCTTTATTAATGGGATCCAAATTGCTCTTCATTGTGCACTTTTGGTTGTTTATGCTTCCCGTATCTCAAGAATTTTGGAAAGAATAAATTCTTACCAAGATCCTTACTGTGTGATTTCTTTGGATATAGCTTAATTCACAAGGGCTATAGGTGTTTACATATTCTAACTGGATATGTGTATATATTGGATATTCCATTTTTGATAAGAAAGTCTTTCCTTATACTAACAAGGACAACGGTTCTAATGTTTTGCATGAAAATATTTTTGAAAATTACATAAATTTCTTAACATAGTTTGCCATTTCTGCTGATGATCCTTCTTGTGATATGCTTTACATAAATTTCTTAACATAGTTTGCCATTTCTGCTGATGATCCTTCTTGCGATATGCTATCTACTCGTGTTTGAGGTTTATCATGTTATAACAACTCATCATATGATGTGTCAACTATACAAGAGGTAGAAGCTTCAACTTGTGACATAACCCACTTTTGTACCATATAGAGTATCATTAAATTATGAAGCCGAGGGTTCATCTCTAGATATATCCTTAAGTGCTAGTTCTTCTCATGACAATCCAAGCCTATAATGCTAAACACAACATGGTGAATCCGATCCATCTTATAGGACTTAGCCTTACTGTCACGCCCTAGACCCAAAAATTTGAGCTAGGGTGACAACCCGCCGCATGCCAGGCATGCAAGGCATCTCAATTTTGACACATGAATCAATATAAGGCAATGATTAAAACTCTTCAATTCAAATCCATAATTTATTACAAACCATAATTATAAGTCTTGGGCTACAAGCCCAACACACAAGCAATACTGGGGTTACATCATTAGTGGATCTTATTTTATTTAATAGAAGCTTCATCAACCCCGATTATCCTTCTTCACTCCTGAGGCTCTGAAAAACATTGTGAGGATTATATGAGCTCACACTCAATAAGTAAGCCTAATACAATTTCAAATCATCATATCTTATCATATCCTATCAAGATATTCTCAAATTACATTTTTATCAAAACTTCCAATTTTAAATACTTTTATCATGCCATCAGCACATTCATATCATCAGCTCAACATAATTTGGAAGCTTAATTAAACAATAAATACTAGAATATGCAATGTAAATAAATCACTGTTTATACATTCATTGTTCTCTTATGTGTCCCACGGCCTCATCTAGTGTATCACTCTTAAATGTCCCATAAGAGGAAGGGTTTTGGTACCAGCATTATGCCAAATCACAATCGATCAGAACACATCCTACAGATGTGTGTCCTCCACATATCTTTTCCTATGGAGGTGGGTCACGTATCACTTGGCATTTCCTATCATATGAGAACCGCGGCGACACATACAAGTAATTTCAATGTCATCATCATAATTGCATATTATCATCTCGATAGTACCAACATAATTTTACAAGATTAACATAATTATAATTTTGCATATACACATATAAGCCATATCTTGCATAACAAATGCTTATTTGAAAATTCATGGTACTATGTATTATTTCAATATAACTGCAACTTTATTTTTTGCATTTCATAAATATGCATCAAATTATAAATTCATGATTTATAAATTAAATAATTTATAAAATTATAATACTTGGCTTACTTACCTCAGTACGCAAATCCCAATTGATAACCCAGCTATTTGGACAACTGGGCACCTACAACATCATTTTACATAATTAAGTTTCTAAAATCTGAATAATAAAGTGACTCTTAAGACTCTACCCAGACCACTTCACGGGCCCAACTTTGGACTCGAATATCTTTCAGTATATACACCCAAATGGGGAAGCAAAATTATCCCCAGAAACTAGAATCAATCTTGATTCGGGCCATAATTTTATTTTACCATTTTCGGTCCATTACAGAGCCCAAAATGCTGCTCAAAACTGGCTCTCAGACTAGCCCAACATGGCCCAAAGATCATGCAGCCCAGTCGGCCCACGTGATCTTCCTCCCTATCCCTGTTTCAACAAAAACAGGGTTATTCTGTGCCAGCGGCCAGGGCCGCTGCTGGCCAAATTCAGGACGACCAGGCTGCCGATGGCGGACCAGAGCCGGCCGCGGGCCGCCGGTGGTCGGACTAGAGCCGGCAGCCACCGCGGCCGTCCCTCCCTTTCTCTCTCTTTTTCCAATTTCCTCTCTCTTTCCCCCTTTCTCTCTCACAATCCGCGGTGGCTAGGAGGCGTGCCGGGGGCACGACCAGCCAAATTCGGGGCGGCCCGGCCACTGGTGGTTGGACTAGAGCCGGCCGCCACTGTGGCTGGCCCCTCCCTCTCTCTCTCTAATTTCTCTCTTTCTCTCCCTTTCTCCCTCACGATCCGCCGCAGCACATTACTGTGCCAGCGGCATAGCCTGCCATCATGTCTGGCCGGACCTCCACCGGATGCCTGCCCGGTGCCGGTGGAGGTCTCCGACCGGAGCTCAAGCCTGGCGAGGCAACGGGCACGCCGCCGGGCCCGAACCAAGGATCGAACCGGCTGCCATGGTTAGCCGGTTGCAGGAGCTCTCTGCCACGATTTCTCTCTCTCTCTCTTTCTCTGACTCTCTCTCTCCCTCTCTCTCACACTGGAAGGGATGGAAGCGTACCTATTGCAGACGCGATGAAGACGATGAGAAGGAAGTCTCTGCGCCTTCTCTTAAAGCCAACACACTTCACGATTCCTTAGGTCTAGGGATTCGGGAATCTGGTTGTTACGTGGAGATTTGAAATTCAAACACCTGCGTAACTGCGGGAGTCCCTAGCGTCAATTGTTTCGATCTCGCGATCAACTCTCGCGAGCAGGTATCATAATCCCGGGGATTATATTCTCCCCTCCTTATAAAAATTTTGGCCTCAAAATTGATACACTTTCATTAGAGAAAATTAGAATCCCAAATTTTGTCACACAATCAACTAGGGTTTTTATTCAAAAGTCAACAATCGTAGCTACATCATTAACTATATTAAGATACAAATAGTTGTGGATACTTCTTTTTCATTTCCTCCTCAAGTTCCCAAGTAGCCTCCCTCTCAGAATGATTACTCCATTGCACCTTGACATAGGGAATGATATGCCGTCTCAGAACCTGATCTTTGCGGTCCACGATATGCACAGGGTACTCCTCATATGATAAATCTTTCCTCAACTGTATAGGCTCATATGCTATGACATGGCTGGAATCGAAATATACTTCCTCAACATAGAGACATGAAAAACATTGTGTACCCCGGCTAAAATCAGAGGCAGTGCTAGGCTGTAAGCAACCTCCCCGACTCTGCTCAAGATCTCAAAAGGTCCAATATAACGTGGACTCAGCTTCCCTATGATCCCAAACCTCATCACATCCTGGTTGGTGATACCCTTAAGAAAACATGGTCCCCAACCTAAAACTCCAATTCTCTTCTCCTGACATCAGCATAACTCTTCTGCTTGCTCTGAGCTGTACGAAGACGCTCCCTGATTAATTGCACCTTATCAACTGTCTGTTGAACCAGCTAAGGGCCTAGCAATTTCTTCTCTCTCACATCATCCCAACATAAAGGAGATCTGCACCTCCTGACATACAGAGCTTCAAATGGAGCCATCTGGATACTGACATGGTAACTATTATTATATGCAAACTCCACCAAAGGTAAGTGGTTATCCCAAGCTCCACCCAAGTCCATCACATAGGCTCGCAACATGTTTTCCAAAATCTGTATGGTCCTCTCTGATTGTCCATCTGACTGGGGATGATAGGCAGTGCTAAGTTTAATTTGGTTCCCATGCTTTATGAAGACTCTTCCAGAACTGGGACACAAACCTGGTATCCCTATCTGATACGATAGATATAGGAATACCATGGAGTCTCACGATCTGCTCAATATACAAATTAGCCAATCTTTCACTAGAGACCCCAACTCTGAAAGGTAGGAAATGAGCTAATTTTGTTAGTCTGTCCACAATAACCCAAACTGCATCGTTACTCCTGGGAGTTTTGGGCAGACCGATCACAAAGTTCATTGTAATCTTTTTCCATTTCCACTATGGAATCATCAGAGACTGAAGAGGTCTCGCAGGCCTTTGATGCTCGGCCTTCACTCGTTGACACACCAAGCACTTGGCCACATATTGAGCAATCTTCCTCTTCATACCTTTCCACCAAAAATTTTTCTTTAAGTCTCTGTACATCTTAGTGCCACCTGGATGCACAGTATAAGGAGAGTAGTGAGCCTCCTTTAAAATTTCAGCCTTTAGCTCCTTAATGTTTGGCACACAAAGTCTTCCTTCAAATTTCAGGGATACATCCTCCATTACATAAAATTCCTTCTGGACTCATGACTGCATAGCTTCTTTAATCCTTTGTAGATCGAGATCTTCTATCTGGGAGGACTTGATTCTATCAACTAGAGTCGGCTGGAGTACAAGTGCTGCAACAAGCCCATCAGACTGCTGTACTCTCAAACCAACCTCCTACTTCTCAGATCTCTCAATATGTGAGGCTGGAAAGTAATCATAGTAGCTAACTCAGAAGACGATTTTCTGCTCAAAGCATCAGCCACTCCATTGGCCTTCCTAGGATGATACTATAGATTTAGGTCATAATCTTTCAATAGTTCCAACCACCTCCTCTGCCTCAAATTCAGCTCCTTCTATGTGAAGATGTATTTTAGACTCTTATGATATGTATACACATCACACGACACTCCATATAGATAATGCCGCCAAATCTTTAAAGCAAAAACCACAGCAGCCAATTCCAGATCATGAGTAGAATAATTCTGCTCATAAGGTTTCAGTTGTCTGGAGGCATAGGCTATCACCCTTTCATTCTGCATCAAAACGCATCCCAATCCTTTCTGAGAGGCATCAGTATATAGTAAAACATTCAGATCCTGTCGGAAGAACAAGAATGGGAGCTGACACCAGGCGCTGCTTTAACTCCTGGAAACTTTTCTCATACTCCACTGTCCAGTCAAACTTCACTTGCTTTTGGGTTAAGTGAGTTAGGGGTAGAGCAATGCGAGAGAAATCCTCCACAAATTTATGGTAATACCCGGCTAACCCCAAGAAGCTTCTAACTTCTGCCACATTGAAAGGTCGGCTCTAGCTAATGATAGCCTCAATCTTTTTTAGGTCCACAGATACACCGTCTTTAGAGATTATATGACCCAAGAAAGATATTTGATCCAATCAAAATTTACACTTCTGTAGCTTAGCATAAAGCTTCTTCTCTTGAAGAATCTATAGCACAATCCTCAGGTGGTCCTCATGCTCCTTATGGCTCTTGGAATATATCAAAATATCATCAATGAAAACCACTACAAACTAATCCAAATATGGTTTAAAAATTATGTTCATCAAGTCCATGAATGCTGCTGGGGCATTAGTTAACCCAAACGGCATCACCAAGAACTCATAGTGGCCATATCTGGTTCTGAATGCTGTCTTAGGCACATCTCCCTCCTTGACTTTGAGTTGATGGTACCCTGACCTGAGATCAATCTTTGAGAATATCCGGGCTCCTTGGAGTTGATCAAACAAGTCGTTAATCCTCGGCAGAGGGTACTTATTTTGCACTGTTACCTTATTGATTTCTCGGTAATCAATGCAGAGTCGAAGACTACCATCCTTCTTCTTAACAAATAGAACTGGAGCACCCCAAGGAGAAGCACTGGGTCTAATAAATCCACGATCTAGGAGCTCCTGCAATTAATCCTTCAGTTCCTTTAGCTCAGCCAGATCCATGCGGTAAGGGGCCTTTGATATAGGTCCAGTTTCAGAAACTAGATCAATAGAGAACTCGACTTCCCGATCAGGAGGTAAATTAGTCAAATCCTCAGGGAAGACATCAGGGAATTCTCGAGCTATAGGAATATCCTCCAACTTGGTCTCTTCCTGCTGAAGGTCCTTGACTACAGCAAGAAATCCTTGACCACCACTCATCAAATACTTTCCAGCCTGCATCGCTGATATGAACACTGAGGCTAGGTGTTTCTGACCACCAGTAAAACTGAATTCAGGCTGACTTGGAATTTTGAAGTTGACAATCTTCCTAAAGCAGTCTACTGAAGCATGATAGGAGGCCAACCAATCCATTCCAAGGATAACATCGAAGAACTTCAGTGGAAGGACAATGAGATCAGCATTCAACCTCCTATCCTCCAAGACAATTGGGCAGGATTTGCATACTGTGTCAACCTTCATAACATCTCCATTTGGAAACGCAATATGCAACTCTTGCTCCAGAGGAATAGGTGTTAATGATGCATTCTTGTCAAGATAGATGTCAGATATGAAAGAATGTGTGGCACCCGGATCAATTAAAGTTTGAGCATAAGCAGTGCCCACTTTAATCATTCCTGGACATAAGTGTAATTTGTTTTAACATCAAAGATTGAACCTAACTTCTAATTAACTATCAATGCATTGTACTAGATAAGAATGTAATACTAGCGATAAAATTAAATGGTATACCTATCACCACAGAATTAAAGGCGCCAGCATCCTGCTGAGTGAGGTTGAAAACCCTTCCCTAAGTCCTCTATGGCTGCTGCTGATGCTGCTGGCTCATCCCTTGACTTGAAGAAGGCTGTTGATCCTTCCGAAAGGGATAGGTGGCAATCTTTTGATTAGTTTTCCCACAGATAAAGCAGGCACCAGTCAATCTGCGGCAAGGCCTTCCAGGATGGAAGTTCCCATAATGAATGCAACGAGCCTCCTTATTATGTGGTTCAGCTGGGGCCTGATGTGCACCTTTCTTCTTGGCCTGAGCTGGGGATTGGCCAGAAGTAGACCCTTTCCTCTTCCTCTACTGCTCCCAATCTTTCTGAACAACATTCATATCTCTCTCAATAACCAAGGCCTTATTCACCACAGCACTATAAGTGAGAAGCTCAAATGCGTTGACTGCTTGCCTCAGCCTGGGTCGCAGTCCCTCAGTGAATCTGGTGATCTTGGCCATTTTATTGGTCACAATATTTGGAGCAAAATGGGCCAACCTAGTGAATTAGCTTCATACTGGGCCACAGACAGATTCCTTTGCTCCAATTTGATAAACTCCGATTCCATCTACCTCTGCACACTCCTGGGAAGTATTTGTCGAAGAATGCCTCCCTAAACTCTCCCCAAGAAATAACCTATCCACCCCGACGCTGCTCCTTAACTAACCACCAATCATAAGCTTTCCCCTGGAGAAGATAGGTGGCAAATCTGATCCGCTCCATATCCTGACTACCATGGGCTGTAAAAGCCTTCTTCATGTCTCGCACCCACCGCTCAGCATCAACAGGGTTGGTGGATCCAGAGAAAGGGGCAGGGGCAAACTTCTTGAAATATGCAAAGCTGCGGCCAATCCCTATCCAGGATTAAGGTGGAGTAGACTGGGTCTGCAGAGCAGTAGGGGCAGGCTGAGTCTACGGAATAGTGGAAACATGCTGAGTCTGCGGAACAGGAGGGACAGACTGAGTGGATAAAGCATGCAGAATCTGATGCTGCAGTCCCGCATCGACTGCGCCATACCCAAGAGAACCTAAAGCATCTCGGTCTGGAGTCGCTGTTGATCAGTCCCGACTGAATTGGCAGGGGCAGCACCTCCGATGGCTTTCAGACCTCCCGGTTGGCCAGCATTACTAACTTGGGAACCCTCATCAATTTGTTGGCTTCTAGTGTGACGAGCCATTCCTATCTCCTGATAAATTAATTATAATTAATGTCATGGTAAACTCTAAATGTCAGGTTTTCAAAGCATAATATCTGAAATTCCTTTAAATTTATAATTGTCTCAATGTCATCCTAGTATTTTGCCTAAAGTGTCATCATGTATATGTCCCTAATGTCATAACTTGGCACTGATACCATATTGTAACGACCCGGGCCCACGGGCCTATTTCGTTACAAGAAAGCAAGACGGACAAGGTCCATACCAACTTGGGCCACCACAGCTCAAAAGGGATCCAATTGGTACTCGTCCATCTTCCTTAACTGGTTATAAACCATACAACCAACTCCCAATTTCTCGATGTGGGACTATTGGAAGGGGCATCACAATCTACCCCCCTTACAAAGGCGACGTCCTCGTTACTAGGGGCATATGATCATAACCATCAAGCAGGCAGGATTCTAGAGGTGGCCCCTACAGGTTCAAGAGGTGGCTCCTACAGGTTCAAGAGTGCTAGTTCTTCTCATGACAATCCAAGCCTATAATGCTAAACACAACATGGTGAATCCGATCCATCTTATAGGACTTAGCCTTACTGTCACGCCCCAGATCCAAAAATTTGAGCTAGGGTGACAACCCGCCGCATGCCAGGCATGCAAGGCGTCTCAATTTCGACACATGAATCAATATAAGGCTATAATTAAAACTCTTCAATTCAAATCCATAATTTATTACAAACCATAATTATAAGTCTTGGGCTACAAGCCCAATACACAAGCAATACTGGGGTTACATCATTAGTGGATCTTATTTTATTTAATAGAAGCTTCATCAACCCCGATTATCCTTCTTCACTCCTGAGGCTCTGAAAAACATTGTGAGGATTATATGAGCTCACACTCAATAAGTAAGCCTAATACAATTTCAAATCATCATATCTTATCATATCCTATCAAGATATTCTCAATTACATTTTTATCAAAACTTCCAATTTTAATACTTTTATCATGCTATCAGCACATTCATATCATCAACTCAACATAATTGGAAGCTTAATTAAACAATAAATACTAGAATATGCAATGTAAATAAATCACCGTTTATACATTCATTGTTCTCTTATGTGTCCCACGGCCCTACAACACTCATCTAGTGTATCATTCTTAAATGTCCCATAAGAGGAAGGATCTTGGTACCAGCATTATGCCAAATCACAATCGATCAGAACACATCCTACAGATGTGTGTCCTCCATATATCTTCTCCTTTGGAGGTGGGTCACGTATCACTTGGCATTTCCTATCATATAAGAACCGCGGTGACACATACAAGTAATTTCAATGTCATTATCATAATTGCATATTATCATCTCGATAGTACCAACATAATTTACAAGATTAACATAATTACAATTTTGCATATACATATATAAGCCATATCTTGCAAAATATTATCTGCTACAAGAGTCATAACAAATTCTTATTTAAAAATTCATGGTACTATGTATTATTTCAATATAACTGCAACTTTATTTTTCGCATTTCATAAATATGCATCGAATTATAAATTCATGATTTACAAAAATAATTTATAAAATTATAATACTTGGCTTATTACCTCAGTACGCAAATCCCAATTGATAACCCAGCTATTTGGACACCTGGGCACCTACAACATCATTTTACATAATTAAGTTTCTAAATCTGAATAATAAAGTGACTCTTAAGACTCTACCCAGACCACTTCACGGGCCCAACTTTGGGCTCGAATATCAATCAGTATATACACCCAAATGGGAAAGCAAATTATCCCCAGAAACTAGAATCAATCCTGATTCGGGCCATAATTTATTTTACCATTTTTTGACCCATTACAGGGCCCAAAATGCTGCTCAAAACTGACTCTCAGACTGGCCCAACAGGGCCCAAAGATCACGCAGCCCAGTCGGTCCACATGATCTTCCTCCCTATCCCCTATTTCAACCGAAACAAGGGTTATTCTGTGCTGACGGCCAGGGCCGCCGCCTGCCAAATTCGGAGCGGCCCGGCTGTCAGTGGCTGGACCAAAGCCGCCACTGTGGCCGGCCCTCCCTTTCTCTCTCTTTTTCCAATTTCCTCTCTCTTTCCCCCTTTCTCTCTCATGATCCGCGGTGGTTAGGAGGCATGCCGGCGGCATGGCCGGCCAAATTCGGGTGGCCCGCCGCCAGTGGTTGGACCAGAGCCGGTCGCCGTCGTGGCTGGCCCCTCCCTCTCTCTCTCTCTCTAATTTCTCTCTTTCTCTCCCTTTCTTCGTCACGATCCACCGCGACACATTACTGTGCCAGCGGCACGGCCGGCCACCATGACCGGCCGGACCTCTACCGACGCCTGCTCGGCGCCGGTGGGGGTCTCCGACCGGAGCTCAGGCCCGATGAGGCGACGGGCACGCCACTGGACCCGAACCAAGGATCGAACCGACTGCCATGGCCAATCAGTTGCGGGAGCTCTCCGCCATGATTTCTCTCTCTCTCTTTCTCTGACTCTCTCTATCTCTCTCTCTCTCCCTCTCTCTCACACTGGAAGAGATGGAAGCATACCTGTTGCAGACACGACGAAGACGATGAGAAGGAAGTCTTTGCACCTCTCTTAAAGCCGACGCACTTCACGATTCCTTAGGTCCAGGGATTCGGGAATCCGGTTGTTACGCGAAGATTTGAAATTCAAACACCTGCGTAACTGCGGGAGTCCCTGGCATCAATCGTTTCAATCTCACGATCAACTCTCACGAGCAGGTATCATAATCCCGGGGATTACACTTACACTCAACTTGAGGACTCGATTTACTCAAGGCCCAAGCCACCTTCTCATACTCCTAATCCAAGCCAGCATCTTCCTTTAAACTCTCATCCTATGAAGGCTCATGGAAAGACAAAGTCAGACTTGTCCACTTTATAGCAAGCTCCACCATTTCTTATGAACCTAAGGCATTTAAACAGCCATGTCAAACCCAGTTGGGTAGCTACTATGAAGGATGAGCTTCAAGCACTTCATAATAATTGCACATGAACATTGGTGCCTTGGGATTCATCTGTGAATGTTATTGGATCAAAGTGGGTGTACAAGGTAAAATTACATGCTGATGGAAGGTTCAACCATTTAAAGGTAAGATTAGTGGCTAAGGATATAATTGAACTCCTAAAATGATTTGAAGAGACATTTCGTTTGGCCATCAAGCCACAAACTATTTGAGTTATTCTTACTCTTGCTTTTGCAAAGGGATAGCCTTTTAAATAACTTGATGTGAAGAATGTTTTTCTCATAGACATTTTTCAAGAAGCCAGTGTATGGATTCATTGATCCAAATTGTCCCCCTGCTGTTTTCAAATTATCTCAAGATTTATATGAACTTAAATAAGCACCCATGTTTGGTTTGATTGCTTTAGTACTTATCTTCTTGAGTTTAACTTCTCTTGTAGTACCTTTGATCCTTTCCTATTTGTTTTACATCATCCATAAGGTACTATTCTACTTCTCTCTACATTGATGATATTGTGTTATTGGAAGTAACATCTCTTTTCTACATAAATATATGCAAAGAATTAGTTTTGAGTTTGCTATGAAGGACCTTGGAGTCTTACATTATTTCCTGGCATAGAAGTTCGTGCACTCACAATGAGTTTTTACTGTCTCAACATAAATATGCCCAGTTAGTTTTTGGACCATGCATAGATGGGAGAGTGTAAGCCTATTTTTCACCCCTATGGTTTCTAAGTCTACTACTCTAATATATCGAGCCTTTCTTGATATATCTCACTTTATATCAAAAGTTGGTTGGAGCTTTACAATATCTTATGATTATAAAGCTTAAACTTTCTTTCTTAATTAATATAGTATATTACCATATGCATGCTCCCACAATGGGTCATATGCAACTTGTTAAGTGGATTTTTGGGAACATTTGTGGGACACTTGACTTTGGATTATATTTGTTAAAATATCTCATCTTGATTTATGCTTACATGGATTGAGATTGGGTTGCTTGTCAAGTAACCTATCATTCAATCACTAGCTCTGGCATTTTTCTATGCTCTGATTTAATTTCTTGGGCTGCTAAAAAGCAACCTATTGTGACAAGATCTAGTGCAAAAGTTGAATATCGTGCATTAGCCAGTACAACTATGGTTACAAGGTTTCTTTTCTTCTTTGTGATCTTGGCATTTATTTGCCTCAACCATCGATGCTCCTTTGTGACAATCTTGGTGCATTATATATATCGATTAATCTGGTATTTTATGCTCGTTTGAAATACATTAAGATAGATTATCATTTCATCTGTGAAAAGAAAGCTCAAGTGTGGTGATCATAAAATTTATTTCATCATCTCAACAACTATCGAATTTGTGCATCATACCACTCACTCATCATTGATTTCAACTCGTACATGGCAAGTTGAGTGTCCAATCTCTTTCCAGTCGGGGAGTAATAAGGATTCAATCAAATCTATAAAATCAAGATGGCCTTCTGATTGAAGAGATCCCATGAAATTATTGAGGATTCAATCAATTATAGTCTCATGAAATTTGGATGGATTGATTCTAATGATTGAGGAGCATCAAATCCAATCCCAAGAATTAGAATGACATGATTCTAGCAATTGAGGAGGATAAAATCCAATCCCAACATGATTTTATGTTGGATTCTTGTACATGATTTTATACCTTTATTTTTTTTTTGATTGTTGCATTGATTTTATATTTGATTATTGGACATGATTTTTTACTTTGTAACAATATATACAAGTTAATAGTAATGCAACCTCACATTGAGTGAGGAAGCTATATATTTCCAAAATCTTTTCATTTACGGCCCTACGTACCCATCCTATTTACCCTATACACTACAAGAGATTTTAAATATTGCGACGCCCAAATACGTCGCAATTGCGTCGCTAAACATGATATTGCGACGCAATAGCGACGCAACGAGGGCGTCGCTCAACTGTCCGTCGCAATACCCTTTTGTCGCAATTGCATCGCAATATTGCGACTCTCTGCGACGCTCTTGCGATGCCACATTGCGTCGCAATATTGCGACGCATGAAATGCGTCGCTACATTTAAAAATAAATTTAGTTAGAAAAAAAAATTATTATTAAATATTGCGATGCACTAATTTGCGTCGCAATATTTAAAATTAATTTTTTTAAAAAAATTATTAAATATTACGATGCACTATTTGCGTTGCAATATTTAAAATTAATTTTTTTAAAAAAATTATTATTAAATATTGCGACGCTCTAATGCGTTGCAAATAAAAATTATTTTAAAATATTGCGACGCAAGGTAATTGCGTCGCAATATTTTAAAATAATTTTTAAGATAAAATAGCGACTCAATTGTAGTCGCTAATACGTCGCTATTAAATTTATTTTAAATTATTGCGATGCCAGGTCATTGCGTCGTAATATTTAATAATAATATTTTAAAAATATTAGCGATCCAATATCAGTCGCTAATGCGTCGCAAATTTTATTTTTAAAAATATTTAAATGATTAAAAATTAAAACGGTTAATTCAATTTCGCTAAATCTAAATATTGATACAAACATTTTTCACTCAATCCAAACAATAATATATTTCAAAAAATAATTTATATTAAAATTTTAAAGTTTTTACAACATAAAAAAAGAAAAAAAATACATCAAGATCTGAACGATCACGTGGAGGCTGTGGAGGCTGTAGAGGCTGAAGACTCTGCGACAAGCGTCTAACCATATCCCGCAAATAATGCATCTCATCTCGCATGTCTACAACCTCCTGATCCCGACCTCGCATACGATCCTCAAAATCCTGCTCGACCTCCTGCCGAACCTCCTCTGCAATAGATCTGCGAAGCTCCTGTAAACGCTCGGGAGGAAGATTAGCAGGAACTCGCGAGCTGGAGGCCTGATGGAGAAAAAAATGTAGAAGCTCTAGTGCCCATACCATAGACCCTGCGGTCTCGTGGCTGGGCACCAACAGCCTCCAAAAACACACGTCGACTCTCCTCTGCTGAGAGTTCGACGGGCATCTCCCCATCAGTAGAGTCGACCTGCAATGCCTGCGAGCGAAGCTCCTCGACTCGTGTCTTAAAATTATGAAATCAACAATAAATGAGTTAATAAATTTCTCGAAATAAAATTTTAGAAATTAAACAGATACTACATAAATCTAATTTCTTACCGCAACCTCCCGTGATCGCGTGTCGACCCAGGAGCCGTCCCTCCTGATGTGTGTCGCCCTGAATAGACGAAACTCACCAGGATCTCCGCCCTCCTGCTCAGTCTATAACAATAAAAAAATGATATTAGTACAAATATTTGTAAATAACTAAAATAGTAATTAAAATATTTATGTTTTCTTACCATACGCCGTCTGTGCTCCTGAATCGAAATGGAGCCCGAAGTATGACGGGAGAGACCTGTGCCAGGATCGCCCTTCTCAGATCGGCGGTTCATGCTGGCTGATGCGGACCTCCTGCGCCAGCCATCGGACTCCCAGGCCTGCTGCCACTCGTGCCAAATACCTCTGGCACGTGCGCAGGACGCTGACCCAATGACCTCCAACGATGAAGCATGTTGGAGTATCGGCGTCGCGTCAGAGCCTCCCATGCTGCCCTAATGGCATCATGGGTGGCAGGATCCCATGTAAACTTTTCTGCATTAAAATAAACAGTTAGTTTCTGAATTTATTAACTTTAAAGAATTATATATCACTGATAAATTGTATTTAATAAGTTTACCTGAAACTCAAAAAATAAAACTCCCTCGTGGCTGGCGATACGTGGCGCCAATCGTAGCCACTGGGATCTGCACGCCTCTGAAAAACGGCGCTGATGTGGCTGGAGACATGATGCTGCTCAATGAATCTGTTAAAAAAATGCAAGTTTATAAGTAAATGACTTAAAAACATAAATAAAATATTTTAATTAGTATACTTACATCCCCTGAGCATCAAGTCTAAGTACAGTGCGGCCGCCGATCGCGGAAGAACTCTCGGAGGTCTGTGCCGATCGGGTGGATGGTAATACTGGTGCAGAGATCGAAGGCTGCGCCTCTGCTGGAGATCCAAACTCTCCATCTCCGACGCTCATGTGATCTGATGTCGCAGGATCCAAACTACGTCTCTGCTCACCCAAACTGTCGTCGGTAGATCTACCTCTGCCCCTCATACTGAAAATACTAAAGATTCACACAATTAAATTACGATTAATGATTGACTATGTAAGAATTTAACACTTATAAAAAAAAGTTAAATTTTAAAAAACCTTTATGTTTAATCGGTGTCATTTGTTTCGTGAAATGTTGGTTCAACATCCGATGCCGTATCGGATTGCGAATCAGTTTCATTATCATCGGAAGGAAACCGAACATTTGCATCCGCAATTTGTTGGACATCACCACTTGGATCTCTAAGTGATGTTTCAGGAGCCCTTGTGTCATCCTCAATTGCATGCATTCCATCTCATCCTCTTGAAATGCAGGGCACTCGGTTGATTGACTTGATGAACTCTCCTCTAATACGATTGTTGAACGTGGGACGATTTTAGAAACGGCCCACCAATCTCGCTTGTCGTTGCGCAAACTTGGATATCCGCAGTAAAAGACTTGCTGAGCTTGGGATGCAAGGATGAATGGGTCATATTTCTGTAATCTTCGTCGATGGTTCACTTCAACCAAATTATAGTCGTTATGAACCCTTTTGCCCACAGGAACTATCGGATCGAACCAATCACAACGAAACAATACGGTTCGTTTTATAGGCCAACCGGGATATTCAACTTCAACCACCTCTACTAACTTTCCATAATAATCCTGCATATTTGCTCCAACACTTTCTCCTTTTACACACACGCCCCAGTTCTGCGTGCCTCTTGAAGCTGCTAATCGTTCAATCTGAAATTTGTACCCATTTACAAAAAGCCAGTAGAGGTTGTTACGGTCTTCAATGGCCATTGCGATAGACATTTAATGAAA
>UESW01002865.1:30986-95377 GCA_900491605.1 Calamus simplicifolius
CCGCCAATCATAAGCTTCCCCCTGGAGTAGATAGGTGGCAAATCTGATCCGTTCCATATCCTGACTACCATGGGCCGTAAAATCCTTCTCCATGTCTCGCATCCACCGCTCAGCATCAACAGGGTTGGTGGATCTAGAGAAAGGGGCCGGGGCAAACTTCTTGAAGTCTGCAAAGCTGCAGCCAACCCCTATCCAGGATTGAGATGGAGTAGGCTGGGTCAATGGCGGAGGATGAGTAGGTAAGGATGGCTGAGTTTGTGGAGCAGGAGGGTAGGCTGAGTCTGTGAGGCAGTGGGAGCAGGCTGAGTGGACAAGGCCTGCAGAATCTGATGATGCATGTCCTGCATGACTGCGCCATCCCTGAGAGAATCTGAAGCATCTCGGTCTAGAGTCGCTGCTGATCAGTGCCGACTGAATTGGCAGGGGCAGCACCTCCGGTGGCTTCTAGACCTCCCGGTTGGCCAGCATTACCAACCTGGAACCCTCATCATTTTGTTGGCTTCTAGTGCGACGCGCCATTCTTATCTCCTGATAAATTAATTATAATTAATATCATGGTAAACTTTAAATGTCAGGCTTTCAAAGCGTAATATCTGAAATTTATAATTGTCTCAATGTCATCCTAGTGTTTTTGCCTAAAATGTCATCATGTATGTATCCCTAATGTCATAATCTGGCTCTGATACCACTAAAGCTGTCATGCCCAGTTCCAAAATTTGAGCTAGGGTGACAACCCGCCGCATGCTAGGCATGCAAGGCGTCTCGAATTTCGACACATAAATCAATAAGGCAAAAAATCCAAATCCATGATTTATTACAAACCATAATTTTCAGTCTTGGGCTACCAGCCCTACACACAAGCAAACTGGACTACATCCATATAATGGATCTTAATTTATTTAATAGAAGCTCCATCTACCCCAAATATCCTTCTTCACTCCTGTGGCTCTGAAAAACATGTGAGAATTATATGAGCTCACACTCAATAAGTAAGCCTAATACAGTTTCAAATCATCATATTTTATAACATCATATCAAGATATTCTCAAATCACATTTTATAAAAACTTTTAATTTCAAATACATTTATCATGCTATCAGCACATTCATATCATCAGCTCAAAATAATTTGGAAGTTTAATTAAATAATAAATACTAGAATATGCAATGTAAACAAATTATGTTTATACATTCATTGTTTTCTTATGTGTCCCATGGCCCTACAATACTCATCTGTTGTATCACTCTAAATGTCCCCTAAGAGGAAGGGTCCTGTACTAGTGTTATGCCATATCATAATCTATCATCAGAACACATCTTATGGATGTGTGTCCTCCACATATCTTCCCCTGTGGAGGTGGGTTACATATCACTTGGCATTTCAAGTCATATGAGAACCGTGACGACACATACAAGTAATTTAAATGCCATCATCATAATTGCATATTATCATCTCGATAGTACCAACATAATTTTACAAGATTAACATAATTACAATTTTGCATATACACATATAAGCCATCTTGCAAAATATTATCTACTACAAGGTCATAACAAATGCTTATTTAAAAATTCATTGGACTATGTATTATTTCAGTATAACTGCAACTTTATTTTTCGCATTTCATAAATATGCATCGAATTATAAATTCACGATTTACAAATTAAATAATTTATAAAATTATAATACTTGACTTACTTACCTCAGTACGCAAATCCCAATTGATAACCCCAGCTATTTGGACATCTGGGCACCTACAACATTATTTTACATAATTAAGTTTCTAAAATCTGAATAATACAGTAACTCTTAAGACTCTACCCAGACCACTTCACGGGCCCAACTTTAGGCTCGAATATCTCTCAATGTATACACCCAAATAGGGAAACAAAATTATCCCAAAAAACTAAAATCAATCCTGATTCGGGCCATAATTTTATTTTACCATTTTCAGCCCATTACAGGGCCCAAACAGCGGCTCAAAAACGACTCATAGACTGGCCCAATAGGCCCAAAACCGGCTCAACCCAATCGGCCCAATCTCTTCCTTTTTTTTATGCTGTTCCCTGTTTCAGTTGAAACAGGGGCATTCCGTGCTGGTGGCCAAGGCCACCGTCGGCCAAAATTAGGGGCGTTCTGGCCATCGATGGTCGGACCAGCTGGCCGCCGCCGCGGCCGCCCCCCCTTCCCTCTCTCTCTCTCCAATTTTTTCAAGACATGGATAGGGGACTTACAAGAGCAGATGCATGCACGATGATGATGGGAAGGAGGGTTTGCGTGATCCTTTAAAGGCGACGTAGACTCCTCAAATCAAGGGATTTGAGGCTCCATTAGTTATGGGGTATTCGAAAATACAACCGTAAGGTGTTATCTATTCCAAGAATATCGCGATTAAATTTCGCGATCAGGTTATCATATCCCGAAGGTTACAGAAGTGCTCCGATGAATCAACCGCACGTTGCAGGACAAGAACTCAATTTTTCTTAAAAGAAATTCTTCCAAAGGTTCTTATCAGACCCATCAGAGCTTCTATAATCTACTCTTCTTGATCTCAACTTCCTTGAACAGCTTGTAATATTCTTGTAAACTTTGATAATTTAATAAAATGGCATGGGACTTCTCTTCCCTTATTTTTCTTTAAAAAAAAAGAGAGAAAGAAAGAAGAACTCTAGCAATTGCCTCTGCAAACAAACTTAACAAGTATTCCAACAAGAAAACAAATATCAACTACTAAAGCTACCCCTTTGTCTCAAGCCCACTTTGGTTTAAGTTGATCATCAAAATTTAGACTATGATCTGTGGTGATCAAATCAAGAATTAGGTGAAAAGATGAAGCCAAGGTGGATTTTTGGTTGTGGCATCATGGTTTCCGTGCTTGTTCCATTGGTCCCAGCCGCCAGCATTTCTCTACCGCGTGCAAGATTAATTTAAGCTAATTCTTTTTGTATTATCCATGTCTATAGTAATACATGGTTGTGTTGGGAATTGTATCCTAAAGCCAATCATTTGATGATTATGCTGATGTAATTGTATATAAATTGATATATTAATAAAAGTTATTTGGCAGTTTATTCATTACAAGAACATCTTCTTAATACTCCTGAAAGTAATGAAGCCCTTAGGATCTTCCTTCACGATAAAGGAGGATTTATCTTAGAAGGTCCTTAAAAGAGTTCGCGACCAAATGATATACTATGACAGGGCCATAGTACTATCAATTATAGGACGTTGTATATCATATTTGTTGGTTGTCCTCTTAACCAAGGAGTGTAGAGACACTGGTATGACATACAGGTGAAAGTGTAGGAGTACATTTCACCGAACGTGACTCATTTCCGGATACTCTGCTGTCAAGAGTTAATCCGAGAAGATATAGGTATAAGTATCCTTCAGACCTGAAGATCACAACCAGTGGCTTACAAGCAACTCATTGTACTTAGGTGCCGGACCACCTGGATTTCTAATCCAGCTACGAAAGGTTACTGGGTGCAGTCAAGTACTTGTGGTAGTCAGTTGTGGATCAAGATGGAATTTGACCTATCCCGTTAAAAGGAGAAATGCTTGTGTTTCAATTTAGCAAGACCTTGGCCAAGGCACTTCATGTGAAAGTCACATGATCACTAAAGTTGAAATCACTTTATGGATTTGCTATTTAGAGTTGACAGGCTCTTAAGCCATCCTTAGCATTTGTGGTCAAGAGGATGAATTATACGGTAACTGTTTCTTAGGGTTCTTGGAGTTTGCTCGGCAACTCTTCGACCTATCCGGACGTCGGGTTCCATTGCTAGATGGGCACATCGATTAGTATAGAAAGTTGTTTCTATGCTACCGGCTTAGGTTCGAACCTAGAGAGTCACACGCATAGAAGTTTCCTAGGATGATCTATTTGCTGATCAACGATTGAGAATCGTATATGATTTAATTAATCAATTTGATTGATTGAATTATCTCAATTGGGTTAAGTACAATTGAATAAGATTCAATTTGGTTTAAGTCTATTAGAAGGACAAGTCAATTTCAAATATTGATTTGAAATTAGACTTGATTTGGATTTAAATAGATTCAGGACTAGCCAAATTTGATTTGGGCTTGGACCATGATCTATGTGGGTTAAGTCAAATAAATTCAGATCAGAACCTAAACCTCTCGAATATGGATCTCATATGATGAGATGGCTAAAATCTCATCTCATGAGATAGAATTTAATGCATGACATTTATTTACCGAACGTCAAATTATCCCTCGTCTCTTTGGTTTCTCCGAACGACGGAACTAAACCAAAGGCCGCGACTCCTTGGTTTTCTTTGAACATCGGAATTAAACCAAGCGCCGTGCCTTCGGCGTCTCTTTGCTTTTGCCAAACGATGGATTCTTAAATGTCAGAATTAAATGTCAAGGCTAAATCGAGACTATAAATAGAGGGCATTCCCTCACCAGAGAACATAGAACAAAAAATAGAACAACAATACACGATTGTCGTGATTGTAATTCTAAAAAGTTAGAATAGAAAATCCTGGTGATTCTGGTGTTAGCGGAAGCCTGGTGGATCTTGGAGGAAGATTCAAGATTCAAGATCAAAAGCTATTTTTCCGCGAGCTAGCACTCCCGGAAATCTGATCATTCGGGGCTTCGCATGGACGATACTAGAGGCCGGACGATTGAACGGCTGCAGAGCAATAAGGATTTACCTACTGTTCTTAAGGTAAGTGATTTGATCCCTAGATCTTAAGGCAGGCTTCAAGATAATAGTATGACTAGTCATCTTGAAGATCAAGATATGATCTTGATGTTTTTTTATATGCATATTTTAGATCAAACGATCCTATATATAAGGCAAAGATATGATCTTGATGCATATTAGATAGATTAATATGTAATCTTTAATTTCCGCAATGATAATAGTTATCAATTTTTAAAAATGCATGCCTCGGAGACTTTTTCTCTATCAGAGCCATGGTTTCGTTAATCTAATTTATTGCATGTAAATTAATATTCTCATTAATTATGTAATTATGGCTAAAACTTATCACAAGGCCATATGGTCACAGATGGATTGAAAATCCAAATTACCCATTCAATGAGGTATTCTGTGACATATTGCCGTGCGATTGTTTTATCGTTGATGCTTATTTAAAGAAAATTTAAATTGTGCTTTGGCATCAAAACATAGATTACACACACTCTCAAAAGATATTTTATATTTGATACATATTGATGTTGTATAAAACCATGATATTTGCATGTTTAGTATAAAAACATAGATATGATATATGATGGCATGATGTCTATGTTATGAAACATACAAATATTTATGAGAGTTTTATTTGAATGTCAAATATTAATTCATAATCTTTTTTAGATATGATCTAAATATAGGAATTATGAGTAGTAACATTATGCTTGATTGAAATATATGACATGTAACATGAAATATATTTAATCATTTGGGTTAGCTAAATCGGGTCCATAAAGGGTTAGACCCTAAGGTTTAAATCAACTGGACTAAAAGAGTATTTGATCAAATCTAATTAGATTAGGTTAAGAATGCTCTAAATCAAACAATAGTTGTAGTTGATCATGTCCTTCTCTTTGATTAAACCAAATGGAAGTAGATTAGGCTCCGTGGTTGAGCATGAATCTCTTAGATGGTCAAATCAGAATTGGTTAACCATATGATGTCAAGGTGGGTTGGCAAGTTGCTCTAGGATCAACGATCGAATGGTTTTTAATTGGGAGCTACTCGTATTGATGCGTCTTTAACGAGTTAATGGCATATCCCTCCCATCGATCTCACTCACCTGGTCATTGTGGTGAACCATTTATGATTCAGATCATTTACCTGATTCGGGTTGACCCATGCCTGTAAGGAAATCAGTCTGACTGATTTAGGTGCCACTTAACCTGACTTAATCTTGTTTCATTCTACCGATTTCATAGATTCAGTGGGAGAACTTGATTAGTCAATTTATCTTCATATTATTAAAATCCTCTAAAATTATTAGGTCCTTAAAATGAAATAGTTATATGATAACTAGATCATAGCCTCCCATTAAGGTGGGTGATAATGAGTCCGATGTCTTGATAATCATTGGAGGCACTCCATGCCTGGTGCTTGTCAACCATCGGAATTATCATTCATTATATGATAAGTCAGCGTAACTATTAAATAAACAGTCAGGTGAGCCGAGCTTCACTCGGGCTTGGTTGTCTATTGATAGGTTACACTGATTATATCATTTAATGGTTGGACCTAACCAGAACTTTCAGTGGAGGCACTTCATGCCTGCTGAAGAGGTACATGGGGCAAAACTGAACACTAAGAATTGTTTGGGGAAACAATTGGTTTTGAACCTACTCTTAGATGCATATGGGTTAGCCAAGCTTCACTTGGGCCTGTATGTAGTTTATGTAGATCTTAGTGCCCGCTAAAGAATTAAGAATAATTCTTCGAATTGGGGTGTAGGCTGCCAATTTGAACAAAATAGTGGAAGAATCTTTAGACTAAAGTCCAAGTCTTTAGACTGAATCAATTTATATACTAATAAACTTTAGTTTTTTCTTATGCAGAACATGGCCACTAATTTATCATTAAGGTCCCTATTGGATAGTGACAAATTGAATGGTTCCAATTTCAATAGCTGGTTCAGAAAACTTAAGATCGTCCTTGAGCATGAGAGGATTCTATATATTCTGAATAATCCTGCACCAAAGATACCTGATGCAAACACCCAAAGTTCTGAGAGAGACACTTATCAGAAGTGGCTCAATGATAGAACTAGCGTGTGTTGTATCATGTTAGCAGCAATGAACGATGAATTCGGTCGCCGGTTCGAGAATGCTCAGCCAGAAGAAATCATTCAAGCGTTGAATGAATCTTTCGGCACACCCGACGATGTTGAAAGGTACAAGACTAGTTGTGCTATTTTCAATGCTTGAATGAGAGATGGATCTCCTGTCACTGATCATGTATTGTACATGATCGAGAAGATAGAACTCCTAAGCAAGCTCGACTTTCCCTTACATAAGCAGTTGGGAAAAGATGTGATCCTGAATTCCTTGCCTCCATCCTTCTGACCTTTTCTTACTCATTTTCGAATGACAAAGCCTCCAGTCAACTACCACGGTTTGTTGGAGTTGTTACAGAACTTTGAGAAGGATAACTAGCTCTCTAAGGATTTGGTTAATGTGGTTGAAGGATCTAAGGTAGGGCGTAAACCCTTTGGGAAAGGGAAGAAGAAAAAGAATAATAAAAGGGTGCAACATGCTAGGATATCTATAAGGGGTCAGATGCAGAAGAAGAAAGTTGATAAAAGTCAAACTGAATGCTTTCACTACAAGATGCAAGGGAACTGGAAGAGGAATTGTCCTCTTTACATTGCCACACTTGATCCAAACAGGTCAAAGAAGAAAAAGGAGCAAGATGTTGCTCAACAAGGTATTTATATGATAACACCTTATAATTTTTCTATATATGATAATCAGACCTGGGTATTGGATACCGGGAGTCCTTTTAACATTTGCAATTCATTGCAGGGACTACAGGTCACCAGAAGATTTGAGGACAATGAAAGATTCCTAAATGTCGGCGATGAAAGATTAGTTCCAGTACTGGCATTAGGAGTTCTTGAAATAGTTTTCAATAGAAATGTCATTATAATAAATGATTGTCATTTTTGCCCAACGTTCTTATTGAATGTAATTTCTGTAGGCCTTCTGGCCAAAAATAATTATAAAATTTTAATAAAGGATGTTACTTTGAATATCATTATGAATGGAGTCACTGTAATGACTGGACATTTATCTAATGGCATTTATATATTATCACAGCTTGTGAATGTAGTGTACCAATCAAGTAAGCGCCCTAGAACAACTGATGTCACAGATATTTATCTTTGGCACCATCGGCTGGGTCATATCAACAAGAACAGATTAAACAGGTTAACTCAGGAGGGTATCCTTCGAGTTGATGATTGTAAATCATTAACTACCTGTGAATCATGTCTTCTTGGTAAAATGACCAAGTCATCTTTTACTGAAAAAGGTAAAAGAGCCAAAGAGCTATTGGGTCTAGTACATACTGATGTATGTGGACCAATGAGCACTTGTACCAAAGGTGGATACTACTACTTCATTACTTTTATAGACGACCTTTCTAGGTTCGGTTATGTCTATCTTATGCGACATAAATCTGAATCGTTTGAAATGTTCAAACTATATCATAAAGAAGTATAAAAACAAACATGAAAATGTATTAAGACCCGACGATCAGATCGAGGAGGCGAATACCTTTCCAATGAATTTGTGACATATTTAAAGGAGAATGGGATTCTCTCCCAATGGACTCCTCCTGGAACACCGCAACATAACGGTGTGTCGGAAAGAAGGAATCGAACTCTATTAGACATGGTTTGATCCATGATGGGTTTTGCAAGCTTGCCAATATCATTTTGGGGATACGCATTAGAATCAGCTTGTCATATTCTTAATAAGGTTCCAAGTAAGTCTGTTTCTAAAACTCCACATGAGATGTGGTATGGACATAAACCGGTTATTACTTATCTGAGAGTCTGGGAGTGTCCGGCTTATATGAAACGTGCAAAATCAGACAAACTTGAACCCAAATCTGACAAATATTTTTTCATCGGCTATCCGAAAGAAACAAAAGGATATTACTTCTACAATACTGAAGAACAAAAGTTGTTCATTAGTAATAGAGCAGTTTTTCTTGAAAAGGAGTTCCTTAGTGAAGGAACAAATAGCTCTAATGTTGAACTTGAGGAAGTTCATCAAGTAGAAGGAACAACACAAACCAGTGAACCCCTAGAATCTGAGTTGATTAGATCAAACTCAAAACCCATTTTAGATGCACCATTAAGGCGATCTGGTAGAGTACCACATCAACCGGATAGATACTTGGGTTTCTTGGTCCAAAACGATGATCCTGTTGAACTCGATGAGAACAATGAGGATCCGATCACCTATATGGATGCTATGCAAAGGACTGACTCTAATAAATGGCTTGATGCCATGAAATCCGAACTTGATTCCATGAAGGACAATAATGTATGGACATTAGTTGACCCATCCGAAGGGATAAAACCCATAGGGTGTAAATGGGTTTTCAAGAGGAAAAGAGACGCAGACGAAAAGGTAGAGACCTATAAAGCACGTCTGGTTGCCAAGGGGTATCGTCAACGTTATGGTATTGACTATGACGAAACGTTTTCTCCTGTGGCAATGCTGAAATCCATTCAGAGGGGATATCTTGGGCAGTACATCCAGAATAAAGAGGCTCCTCCCATACCAGCTTTGATGGGACCTCCTCCCGCTCAAGCCAACATTGATAACACCCCGACAGAACGGATGGTGGCATGATTTCCCATGAAAGAGCCTCATCTTCTAAGAGACCAAGGGGAGGGGAGAGCTAGATGATGTAATCCCTTCTGAGGGAGATATAGCGGGGGTAATGTTGTAAAAGATGATAGCGTCGTTGTTTCGATGACGGTCGCTAAACATCCTGTAAAAGGATCTTAATCGACAGTGGAAGCTCCGCTAATGTGCTTACTTATGATGCATTTCTTCGGATGAATTTACCTCTGGATCTCTTCGGCCTGTAGCCGTCCCTCTAGTCGGTTTCACTGGAGACTCTATACGAGTGGAAGGCGAGATTACTTTGCCAGCTACGGCAGGATCGCCGCCATGTCAAAGCACGGTAATGCTGGATTTTCTGGTAGTTCGGGTCCCCCTGGCTTACAACGCCATTCTTGGCCGTCCCGGCTTGAATATGTTAGATGCAGTTATATCTACCAAGCGCTTATTGGTGCAGTTCCCTACCAACCAAGGAGTTGGTGCGATGCACGGAGAGGTAGACTCGGTTAGACCCTGCTATCATTTAGCCCCTAGTCCTCAGGTGGCTAAATTCCTCCGGTCGCCGAGTCGTTTGACCCTAGAGAAGTTGAGCGGAGAGGAGAGCCAGCGGAGCTTCTAATATCTTACCCCCTGGGAGATGATCCCACTAAGATCGTGCAAATCGGTGAGCTCCTCTTCCCTGAAGTCCGGGATCAACTCCTAGCCTTCTTATCGGCAAATGCAGATGTCTTCGCCTGGAAAGTGACGGACATGGTCGGGATTCCTCCGGAGGTGATTACTCATCAACTTAATATCAACCCAAGCTGCCGCCCTGTCCGCCAGAAGAAAAGGAGTTTCGCCCTGAACGGCAGAAGGTCATTGACGAGGAGGTAGACAAATTGCTTATGGCCGGTCATATTCGGGAGGCACAATATCCTGATTGGCTAGCCAATGTGGTCATGGTCCGGAAAGCCAGCGGAGGATGGAGAATATGCATCGATTACACCGATCTTAACAAAGCTTGTCCTAAAGACAGTTTTCCATTGCCACGGATCGACCAGTTGGTAGATTCAACTTCTGGTTATGAACTTCTTAGCTTCATGGATGCCTTCTCAGGGTATAATCAGATAAAATTGAACCCTTAGATGAAGAGCATACTTCTTTTATCACCGAGAAGGGCATTTATTGTTATAAAGTAATGCCCTTCGGGTTGAAGAATGCAGGAGCTACCTATCAGAGGCTGATGAACAAAGTTTTTAAAGACCAGCTCGGCCGCAACATGGAAGTATATGTAGATGATATGTTGACAAAAAGCACCTGCGCCACTGACCATGTCGCCGACCTGCAGGAGACTTTCCACAACCTCCGGCTCCATAGAATAAAGCTCAACCCACGCAAATGTGCATTTGGAGTTACTGCAGGGAAATTCTTGGGTTTCTTAGTTACCCGGCGGGGGATTGAAGCAAACCCAGAGAAAATTCAAGCCATTCTCAATATGAGACGGCCTATGTGTAAGAAAGAGGTGCAACAACTCACCGGGAGGATAGCAGCATTAAGCCGATTTTTGTCAAGATCAGCCGAGAGGTGTCTACCTTCTTCAAGGTCTTGCGTAAAGCAGACGGCTTCGAGTGGACGAAAGACTGTCAACAAGCTTTTGAAGAACTTAAGGAGTTCTTATCCACACCGCCCCTGTTGTCTAAACCGGAGGAAGGAGAAAAGCTCTTCCTCTATCTTGCGGCTTCCTCAGAAGCCGTAAGTTCCGTTCTGGTGCGTGTCGGCGACCATGCCATTCAAAGACCTGTGTATTATACCAGCAAAGTACTTCATGGTGCAGAAGAGAGATATTCCAAAACGGAGAAAGTCATTTTTGCTTTATTCGTCTCCGCCCGACGACTCAGACCCTACTTTCAAGCCCATCCTATAGTCGTCCTCACTGATCAACCTCTCAGAGCCATTTTGTCACGACCAGACACTTCTGGCCGGTTAGCCAAGTGGGCCATCAAACTAGGGGAATTCGACTTATCATTTCAGCCCAGAGCATCTTGAAATCCCAGGTCTTGGCTGATTTCTTAGTAGAATGCACTTGGTCTGAGGAACATCAAGAAGAGTTCCCCCGGATCCTTTTAGATGCTGACGAGGAAAATGATAAAGCATGGGTCCTCCACGTCGACGGAGCCTCTAACTCACAAGGGAGCGGAGCTGGTCTCATTCTTGCTAGCCCAGAAGGCGTGGTACTGGAGTATGCTCTTCGTTTCCTCTTTGAAGCCACCAACAATCAAGCTGAATATGAAGCTTTAGCCGGAATCAAACTAGCGCATGGGATGGGAATCAAGAATCTCCGAGCTTTCACTGACTCACAGCTTATTTCCGCCCAGGTGGCAGGGGAGTATGAAGCTCGGACCCTATCATGTCCCAATATCTGAACAAGGTTAAACTATTAATTCCCTTGTTAGATCACTTCACCATCAGCTATATACCCAGAGGTGAAAATGCTAGGGCTGATATGTTAGCCCGACTTGCTACCTCTGTGGATAGCGCCATGGGCAAAACCTACATCGAGTACTTGGAACACCTAGCATTGAGGCTACTGAAGAAGCTTTGCCCATTATCCAAGAGGAAACCTGGATGGAATCTATATCCGATATTTGAAGGAAGGCGTTCTCCCAGTTGATCATGAGGAAGCTAAGCTGCTCAAGCGGAGGGCTTCTAAATTTGTACTGCTAGAAGGCCAACTCTACAAGAATCCTTCTCTCAGCCTCTCCTCAAATGTGTTAGCTCGGTTGATGCGGATTATATCCTTAGGGAAATTCATGAAGGCATCTGTGGGAATCACTCAGGAGGCCGATCTCTAGCGCGCAAGGCCCTCCGACAAGGATATTATTGGCTCACCATGCAAGAGGATGCAACCGAACTAGTGAAAAGATGTGACCATGCCAACGGTATGCCTGCATTCAGCGGCAACCATCTTCCCAGTTAAACCCTCTTTCTGCTCCCTGGCCTTTCGCTCAGTGGGGCATGGACATCCTCGGCCCTTTCCCTCCGGCATCAGGACAGCGAAAATTCCTGCTAGTCGCCGTCGATTATTTCACTAAATGGGTCGAAGCTGAAGCACTCGCTAGGATCACTGAAGCCAAGGTCAAAACCTTTTTCTGGAAAGCCATTATTTGTCGATACGGCATACCACATACTCTTATCACTGACAATGGCCGACAGTTTGACAACATCACCTTCCGGACTTTTTGTGCTGATCTCGGCATCACGCAACGATTCGCCTCCGTCGGCCATCCACAATCTAATGGAGAGGCTGAGGTTACAATCGCATGATATTGCGGGGACTGAGGACCAGACTGGATACGTCCAAAGGAAGGTGGGTGGAAGAGCTCCCGAGTGTACTCTGGGCATACCACACAACTCCCAGACACCAACGGGAGAGACGCTGTTCAATCTAGTTTTCGGTTCCGAAGCTGTTATTCCCGTCGAAATTGGCTTACCGAGTAGTCGAGTAGAATCATACAACGAAGCAGACAACCTCCCTAATTTAAGAGCCAATCTTGACCTCATTGATGAAGCAAGAGATCGGCTCGAATTAAAATGGCGGCCTACCAGCAGCGGGTAGCGAGGTATTATAATACCCGCGTCCGCTCAAAAAGCTTCCGCCAGGGAGATTTGGTTCTGAGAAAAGCTTCGTGTCTAAACCAACGAGGGGGGCAAATTGTCTCCAAACTGGGAAGGGCCCTACCAGATAGCAGAAGTCCTTCACCGTGGAGCATATCGACTTGAAGATCTAAATGGACAACTAATCCCCCGAACGTGGAATGCAGATAAAATCCGGCAATACCACCAGTATGTAATGTATTTACCCAAAAATTAATAAACATGCACGTTTGGAGATTTCCTGTAGATGATTCTTCAAAGCGGCTCGGCGGCCCTACAGTCCAAAGGACACCCCCAGGCTGGTATAACCTACCCCTGAGGAGGTTCAAGTCCATGACTTAAGCGGCCCTAAGTCACGCTCTTAGGCGGGTACCCAGCTGCCCCCAAGAGACGATCCTTCAAAGTGGCCCTACAGTCCAAGGACACCCCCAGGCTGGTATAACCTACCCCTGAGGAGGTTCAAGTCCGTGACTTAAGCGGCCCCAAGTCACGCTCTTAGGCCCCAGCTGGAGAGACGATCCTTCAAAGCGGCCCTACAGTCCAAGGACACCCCCAGGCTGGTATAACCTACCCCTGAGGAGGTTCAAGTCCATGACTTAAGCGGCCCCAAGTCACGCTCTTAGGCGGGTACCCAGCTGCCCCCGAGAGACGATCCTTCAAAGCGGCCCTAGTCCAAGGACACCCCCAGGCTGGTATAACCTACCCCTGAGGAGGTTCAAGTCCATGACTTAAGTGGCCCCAAGTCACGCTCTTAGGCGGGTACCCAGCTGCCCCCGAGAGACGATCCTTCAAAGCGGCCCTATAGTCCTAAGGACACCCCAGGCTGGTATAACCTACCCCTGAGGAGGTTCAAGTCCGTGACTTAAGTGGCCCCAAGTCACGCTCTTAGGCGGGTACCCAGCTGCCCCCGAGAGACGATCCTTCAAAGCGGCCCCACAGTCCTAAGGATACCCCCAGGCTGGTATAACCTACCCTGAGGAGGTTCAAGTCCATGACTTAAGCGGCCCCAAGTCACGCTCTTAGGCGGGTACCCAGCTACCCCCGAGAGATGATCCTTCAAAGCAGCTCCACGGTCCTAAGGACACCCCCAGGCTGGTATGACATACCCCTGAGGAGGTTCAAGTCCACGACTCAGGCAGCCTCGACTTAGACGGCCTTGAGTCATGCCCTTAGGCATATACCCGACTACCCTCGAGACACCATTCTGCAAAAGGGCCAAATGGCCCCACAGTCATAAGGACTTCATGCCTCCTCGAACCTGGGATAAATTCCCCACGAAGGTTCCTAAACTGTCCTATCAGAGTTCTAGGACTTGCATCCTGAGATAACATACCAGAAAAACAACCCTGAAAGTCGGACTTAACACCAACTCATGGGTGAATCTCCTGGTCAATAGGTAGAAATCAGGGATCGAACAAATGAAGCATTGAGTAACATCAAATAAGCAAAAGGTGACGTCTACTCATTCAAAATCAATTCACTATAAAACTTTATAAGGTATTGTCTGTGAACTAATATCAACTGACTTACAAAAAAAAAAGGGTCCTTTAAAGGACCAAGTCAAAAACAAAAAGCTAAGATCAAGATAAACCTAGACACCTTCTATCGGTCTTCGGGATGCTCCTTCTCAGTAATTGGACCAGAAGCCGGCTCCTCAGTAGTGGGCGCTTCTGCGGCAGGGTCTTTAGTCATCACCGCTCCACCCGCCGCATCTTCAACCTCAATATCGAATATTTCTTCGTCATCCACGGGTTGAAAACGTTCAAGGTTTTCTAAATCAAAGTGCCTAGCTAGCCTCTGTTTACACCTCTCAAAACCCTGAATGAAAGCGTCCAAGGCAGCCTCATGGAGCTCCGATGCAAAGTCCGAAGAATCCTTGTACTCTTTGATGGCCTCCTGGACCTTGGCTTCGGCCGCAGCCACCTTTTCCTGAGCTTTAGCCTTGACTGCAGTCATCCTCTCCCGAGCCTCTGTCTCCACTGCTGCAACCCTATCCAGAGCTTCCTTAGCATCCCTCTCGGCTAGAACCAGTTTTTCTGCAGCATCGCGAGCCGTGGCTTCCGCGTTGTCAGCTCGATTCTCAGTATGTTCTAGCCTGAGAGTGGTTTCCTTCAACCTTTCTTCTGTTGGCAGCAATTTTGCCCGGACTTCGGATAATTGGGCATCTAAGCTCTGCAGCTCCTTCTCTGCCCTTCCCCGCCATGTTCGATAATCCTCTTGGATGACCCAAAGGTCATGTAACGCTTTCGACTCCCGGGCCTTCGTCTCCACCAATTCTTTATCCAAGCTCTCACTACGAGACTTGGCCTTGGTCAAGTCTTCGCGCAGCACAAAGAGGCCATTAGACATCTGCAATACACACTCGGTGAATACCAGAACTCAATAATCGCGAAAGGGAAAGAAAGGAGAGGATCGTAGCTCTACCTGAAGCGCGGCTGTGAACATAGTGTCAAAAGACTCCTCCTGTGATAGTTTCCTCATTTTGTCCTGAAACCTAGGTAGGATCGAAAGTTTGAGGACTGTTTCCGATAAACAACTTTTATATGCGGCACCCAGGTTAGGCGATTGGGAAGGCGGGGACAGACTTCTCAAAGCATCCGAGGGAGCGGGGGCAAGGACACCTGCTTCCTTTGACGACGACGGGCCTGACGGATCAGTCTCGATGGCCTCCACGCTCCCGACCCATCCCTCGGTGCCCTTAGCAAGAGATGGGACGACCGCCGGAAGGCTCCCCTCGATAGGATCTCCTATTGGTATTCCCTCAGGAGGACTTGCCTCTCTCTCGCTGTCTTCTATCAATGTTGCTTCGGGAAGAGCCGCTAGAGGCTGGGCACGACGATCCAGTTCTGGCAGGCAGGGCCTTTTAGGTTCGGTTCCTGCCGTGCCACGGTCGCTCCCTCCTCTCTTTCGGAGGCCCGATATCAGCGAGTCTTGAGAAAACTTCATTGCTACAATATAGAGAGCATGAGGTTAGCTAAAAGGAAGACACCAAATATATTAGTTACGAATATGATATATACACTAAAAGACTTCAATTCAAAAATCAGAAAAGAAAAATTCTTCGAGGCTCACCGGGCGCTGCAGCCAGCGACACCGGCACGAACGCAATCTCCTGAAGATTATCCTTCGATAGCAATTCCTTACTGGGAGGAATGATAGTGGAAATTAGAGTGTTGAAAAGTTCACGGTCTCTCTCATCAACACTCGAGTTCTGGTTAGAACTGGTATCCGGAATACCCCAACCTACTCCCAGCCCCTCCAAGTGTGCGTAAAAGAACCGAGACTTCCACCCTTTAATTTTAGAAGGAAGGTTAAGCCTAAGGACTCTCTTAGGCCTTGACGCGAAACTCCACCACCCATCCCTAACTAGGTTTCGAATCCTATACAATGCTCTAAATAAGGAAAGCCGGGCGGAAGCTCCATGAAAGGAACAAAGCACTAGAAATGAAAAAATGACACAAATGGAATTGGGGGTAAGCTGTGCGGGAATAAGGTGATACCTGTTCAACAAGTTTACGAAGAAAGGATGTAAGGGCAATCGTAGACCACCCTTGAAAAACTCTTCATACAACGCAACCTTTCCTGGTTGCGCTAAGGTGACTCTATCCTCGGGGAGGGGAACGGAGAGCCGAATGTCACTAGGGATCCCGAACTGAGCCCTAAAGTTCCTAAGATCTTGAGAAGTTGTAACAGAGGCGACAACCGCTGGCCTGGCCGATTTGGAAACAATCGCAGGAAGCCCTACCTCACGGCTGGTAGATGAGGAGGAAACCCTAGGAGACTGGGGTAACAACCTAGACGCAGGCTGCGCGGGCCGAGCGACAGGTTGATCCTCACGGATGGCTACCCCTCCGAGGGCCTGTTGACGCGCCTGAAGAATCTCCTCATGGAAAGGCTCGACCATAGGGCCCTTACCTTTCCTATCTTGGGAGGGATCCATAAAAAACAAAAGGGAAAGAAGAAGAAGTCGACTAACCTGGGATTGAAGAGGTAAAATCGCAGAAGGACATACAAAATAAAAGATTAAGGGATGGAGGAGACGGCCCCCCCCCCCTTTTTATATTTCGGATGCAATGCCTCGAGCGCCACAAAGCCACATGGCAGTCCCCCAGTGGGACCGGACAAACGAAAAGATACTATCTCCTTAGAGATATGCGCCTCCTCTCTTTCTTCCTTTTCTCAAAACGACACTTATCATGTGCTGGGGTTTGAAATTTGAATTTTTCCGCCCTTCTCCCTTGCACGTGTGTGACGCACAGGAATACAAGGGACATGGGCGAGGGGGCATATGATATAGTTAGTAAATAAATAATTAGTAAATGATGCGGTTAGAAAACAAAAAATCAAGATCCAAGTCCTAGGCGGCCCCTAGCCTTAAGCGGCCCCCCAGGGTCTAAGGGGCCCCTAGTCCTAGGCGGCCCCCAGGTCCTGGGCGGCCTCCTAATCCTAGGCGGCCCCTAGCCTTAGACGGCCCCAGAGTCTGGGCGGCCCCTAGTCCTAGGCAGCCCACAGGTCCTGAGCGGCCTCCTAATCCTAGGCGGCCCCCAGAGTCTGAGCGGCTCCTAGTCCTGAGCGGCCCCCAGAGTCTGGGCGGCCCCCAGTCTTAGGCGGCCCCCAGAGTCTGGGCGGCCCCTAGTCCTAGGCGGCCCCAGGTCCTGAGCGGCCTCCTAATCCTAGGCGGCCCCCAGAGTCTGGGCGGCCCCTAGTCCTGAGCGGCCCCCAGAGTATGGGCGGCCCCAGTTCCTCGGCGGCCTCCTAGTCCTAGGCGGCCCCAGAGTCTGGGCGACCCATAGTCCTGGGCGGCCTCCTAGTCCTAGGCAGCCCCCAAAGTTTGGGCGGCCCCCAAAGTCTAGGCGACCCCCAGTCCTGAGCGGTCCCCAGGGCCTGGGCGGCCCCTAGTCCTAGGCGGCCCCCAGGACATGGATGGCCTCCTGATCCTAGATGGCCCCCAAAGTCTGGGCGGCCCACAGTCTTAGGCGGCCCCCAGTTCCTGGGTGGCCTCCTAGTCCTAGGCGGCCCCCAGAGTCTGGGCGGCCCATAGTCCCAGGCGGCCTCCTGGTCTTAGGCGGCCCCCAAAGTTTGGGCGGCCCCTAGACCTGGACGGCCCCCAATCTTGGAATGATTCTCGTATCAGAAGCACTAAACACGATAAGCCGTCGTGTTCGGAACAGAAATCGAGAATCATTAAGCATCATGACGCTTTAAATGGTTCGAATAAGATAAAGACTGGAACATCGCCGTTCATCTAGAAAAAGGAGATACTGAGCTCCTGTTTTAGAGCCAGATACCTTTACTCTGACTCTGACATTCCCACTAACCTTGACATTCCCTTAGGATAACCAAGGTCATCATGAAAATCCTTATCTTCATGAGCAAGTTTCTTAATACCTTTATTATTAATCACTGATGAATAACCACGTAGCAGGGGCTGGGCTAAGAAAAATGTTTATCTTACACGTGGACCTGTGGACCCAGAGAAAAAGAAAAAAAAGAAAAAGAAGAAAAAGCTCGAAGAGAGGATAAGAAGGGGAGGAGGGGGTTCTAGGGAGGCGACTCTCTTTTCCTTCAGTAAGAGATCTCATAACAAGAAAGAAAACAAGACTGATGATTCAGTATCAATAATAGGCATAATAAACAAGCAAGATTTCTTGATGATCAAGTATAGCATTTGGAGTACTACTGGTCAAAGAAGGAGAGTTGGAAGAAAGTCTCTTTGTCCATTTTGTTCAGGGTTGGACCTGACTAGAGGTGCCATGTACAACATGAATCCACTTGAAAATTAGTTGCCAGAAGACCGTTGGCTTGGAACATCCCCTCCCAAGGGAATGTGTAGCTTTCCACAGCTTTATTTTGCCACGTTGATTTGACGCATCGCTTTTAAGTTCCAACTTGCTCGGCTTGGCCATAATTACGCGAGTCTCTCTCTCTCTGTCTCTCTCTGTCTCGTAGTGTTTTCCTGGAAACCATCTCAGACTAATCAACTACTGCAGAGAACGACGCAAGTATTGGCGATGGATGGATTAATTAAAATAGAGAAGTCCATTCCAGCGCGCGTGCTTGGACCGACGCACTCGCAAGCCATCCATGACAGTGATCAGCTTCGAGTTTACGTTAGACTAGTCCTTTTTTTTTTGTTAATGTACAAAAGAATCCGGCCTCCCCTTCTAATGTTAAAGGGGAAAAATTAGTTTGGCTAGCATGTGTCTGTGTGTTGATTCCTTGCAATTCTACGATTATTCGAGTTCATTGTTAGATTAATTAATTTATTAATAAATTAAAATTATATAACTTAAAAAATTAAATAAAAATTAATGAATAATAAATAAAATTTAAGTTAAAAGTATATAATATTTTTTTTCTATTTAATATAAATTATTTTTAAAATATTATAATCTTTTATTTTATAATACAATTTTCATTACACGCCATATATTATTCAGAATGTATTCCAAGCTTGATCGTTAGTATAAAAGAGTGATTTTAAGTCATAAAAAAACTCTATCACTATCTTATATATAAAACTCTTCTTATACTTATCAATTTTTGTACATTTAGATTGGTTTTGATATCATTTATAATACCTCAAGTTCAGCTGAAAGTTTAATTAATTTATTGATAAATTAAAATTATATGATTTAAATTTAAATAAAAATTAATTATAAATAAATAAATTTAAATTATAAAAATAATTTTTGTTATTAAATATAAAATTATTTTTTAGATGTTACGATCAGGGAAAGGTTGTCCTTGGATTCCTCCATTTATAACAACTGACCATGCATGAGGCTAACTCGTGGTAAACTAAACCATGAAGAGGTTGCCCCTTGACCATCGTTTCCCTTGGTCTTAATTTTAGTTCTCTTAGGTAGTGTTTGAAATAGGGATAAGAGGGGATATCAGGAGATATCCCCTCTTATCCTCAAAAGCCATAACTATAAGGGATAGCTGGAAATAAAGTTAACCAAAGGGATAATCCATGGTTAACCATGGTTAACCATGGGATATCCCCTCAATTTATTCCTTAGGTAGTGTTTGATAGGAAAAATATTATCCATGGATAAGTGTACGGGATAGAATTTATCCCCTGGCTGTCCCTAGGGATATCCTTGGCTATCCCATTGATCATATCAAATGCAAAAAGGTAAATCCATGGGATAACCTTTTTTTACTCTTATTTGGAGGGATAACCAGCTATTCCTGCATTCTCTAGGGAATAAATTGAGGGGATATCCCATGGTTAACCATGGTTAACCATGGATTATCCCTTTGGTTAACTTTATTCCCTGCTATCCCTTATAGTTATGGCTTTGGGAATAAGAGGGGATATCCCCTCTTATCCCCTATTTCAAACACTACCTTAGAGAATGCAGGAATAGCTGGTTATCCCTCCAAATAAGAGTAAAAAAAAAGTTATCCTATGGATTTACCTTTTTGCATTTGATATGATTAATGGGATAGCCAAGGGATATCCCTAGGGATAGCTAGGGGACAAACTCTATCTCGTACACTTATCCATGGATAATATTTTTTCTATCAAACACTACCTTAGGTAGTGTTTGAAATAGGAGATAAGAGTGGATATTCAGGGGATATCCCTCTTATTCCCAAAAGCCATAACTATAAGGGATAGTTGGGAATAAAGTTAACCAAAGGGATAATCCATGGTTAATCATGGTTAACCATGGGATATTCCCTCAATTTATTCCTTAGAGAATCCAGGAATAGCTGGTTATCCCTCTAAATAAAAGTTAAAAAAAGTTATCCCCTATGGATTTATCTTTTTGCATTTGATATGATCAATGGGATAGTCAAGGGATATCCCTAGGGATAGCCATGGAACAAACTCTATCCCATACACTTATCCATGGATAATAATTTTTCTATCAACACTACCTTAGTGCCTTGGAAAAAGTCAAGGCGGCTGGTTAGCCACGAGATATTATAGTTTCCATCAAATCAGATGCCATCATGCTTTTAATGGCTGTCAAAATTCTAGACAAAGAAAGAGTTGATGTTTTGAATTTTCTACTCGTTTTGTGACTAAATTCTTTAACTTTATCACCAAGGAAGCTTGCTTTCACGTGCCTATTATTGACCATCGATCGCTATTGGTCTCAACTAATCTTCACGAGTATTCCAACAAGAAAACATATACAGGATCATGATTTGGGTTTGATAATATTGATGATTTATAGATTTAAAATCTGCTTTAAATATTAAGATATTAAAAAAATATAATAGAATAAATGAAAGAAAAGAATATATGGATTAATCTAATGGAGTAGTATGAGTACAACTAAGCACACGGTTAATGGTGTGAACATCATTAGTTGCGTCTTAAAGCCGATGACTAAGTTGACATTAATTAATTGATGGCTAGATTCGTATTATGTAGACGTGGCATTAATTAATTATAATTTAAATTGATGATCTGATTTAGTATCATATCAAACTAGTCTAAATCTAAAGTACTGATCAAACTAAATTTATGACACTTGATACAGATCGATGATATATATTGAGATGATGCAGTCCAATATCATAAATGATAAAAGTTAGTAATAAATTTTTTATTCTATTATATAAATTATTTTTATAATATATAATATTTTATTGTATATTAATATTTGTATGTATAAAAATTTTTATTGAGCTATAAGCTCATTTCATATTATTATATTTTTATAGAGCCTAAGCACTTGGAACCAGATTTAAAGGATTGACTTAGACATACAATGTAGAGAGGGCAGATATTGATTGATCATAAACATAAAACAAATTCATATTTTGAGAATTATGAAGCACATATCCGTTTGGTATTATGATTGAAGTTGTGTGATGAAGATGAACAGGCCTTGCATGCATGGCAGCTGTTCAAATTAGAGAGAGGAGTACTAGCGGCTTGATAATGTTTTCAGTAAGATCATAGAGTAAATAATTTTATTGTCTCTCTCCTTCTACTTAGTTTCTACGATCCGAAGTTCCTTGCTCTTTTTTTATAATTATTTTTACAATGAATTACTCTCTCCTTTGTATTCTCTTTTGTACGGATCATATGCACTCTAATTAATTAGTCCACTGTGATGCAATAGGGCTGATCCTGAGGTGTCACGGGAGAGCAATCGAAGAATCAGATAGAGCAAGAATTGTCCAGCCATCAGTATTTGGAATGCCAAACAAAAAGTCTGTCTCTAAACATGCCATCAGCCTCTAAACATGCCAAATTAAAACGATTGCACACCAGAAAATATAGTACACAACATGTGTTCAAACCATTAAATCCAAATAGCCATGGCTCCATTCTTCTTTGATATGGACAATCGACAGCGTAGCTTTCGTACTAAAACCAAGTGTTATCACACTTATTTACAGAGATTGGCCACCTACCATCAATCAGTGCAACCAAGTGATTCTTGAGGCAAATTAGGTGGCAAACTTCAAGGCAAATGCTGTAGACTGGAAGGCGTTGGATCTCGATGCACATCTTGAAGGCTGATGCTTTCTTTAGACCTTTTGAAAGGCTTCTTGTTATTAGGGCCGGGGAAAAGAAAAGGTGCAGCCTTTATGCTTACTCTTGAAAGGTACGGTACAATTCGGGCTTATAAAACTTATTTTTTTTAATTTTAACTTTAAGTCCGTAAAATATCAATCTTAGTCCTAATCTTAATTTTATTAATCAAACTTCAATTCTAATTCTATTTTTAAAAATCGGATTCAGATTAACTTTCAGATTGAAATTCGGGTTGATAAAAAAAAAAAATAGGGCACCGCTATCATCGCCGCCACCACCACTATCGCATGCTCCTTGTCGACCTCCTTCGCCGCCCTTAGTGACTTGCCATTATTGTTCATGGCCTCGAACGAGGTCTTCGCCGAAAAATGCTCCACCAACACTATCTTCGGTGCCTCATTCACCTCCGCCTCCGCCTCCCTCCACCTCCCTCTACCTCTGTTTCTAAAAACAAAACAACACTAGAAAAAGATCAATTTCACATCCAATTTGAATGGTGGGGACGATGGGGGAGAGACGGATGGACCCTTCGATCGATGTCTTTGAAGGAGGGTTTTGACTTTTAAAGACTCTCTTCACGGTTGAGAGCTTGCCGGTCTTCTTTCTCATTCATGCGCGGATGCTGGTTTCGATTCGCAGCATTGCATTTCTGCATCAAACTCTACGGGATCGTGGCCGCCCTTCCCCTCTCTTCGTTCCACAGGGAGGCGATGCCAACATGTTGCGGATTACCTCGGGTTTGGGTTATCTCGAATTCGGATTGACTGCAATCCAAGATTGGGTTAATTGCAAATCGGCTCGGGTTAAACCCGGATCCTTCGGGTTTGGGTTGGGAAAATATAAGTTCAAGCACTACTGCAAATCGGATTCGATGGACCAGGTTTGAACCGAACCTGGCCCAAGTTGCACCCCTATTAGAGGGAGCTTCTATACGCTTGCTTCAAATTCATAGCTCCGAGGATAAGATAAAAATGAAGGTAGATCATGCCTAGCTTCTCATGCTAATCATCAACGGACAGAAACTGATATGACTGATCCCACATCATTAGAATAAAAGATAACAACAGCTAACGGGGATTACCATACCTTGACCCCGAGACCCCCTTCTGGTCTCGGGGTGCACCAGCATTATCTCACCCCCGAGACCCCCACCGGTCTCGGGTGAGACCACCATATCTCGACCCCGAGACCCCCCTCCGGTCTCGGGGTGCACCAGCATTATCTCACCCCCGAGACCCCCATCGGTCTCGGGGTGAGATCATTATCTCTCGACCCCGAGACCCCCTTCCGGTCTCAGGGTGCACCAGCATTATCTCACCCCCGAGACCCCCATCGGTCTTGGGGTGAGATCATTATCTCTCGACCCCGAGACCCCCTTCCGATCTCGGGGTGCACCAGCATTATCTCACCCCCGAGACCCCCACCGGTCTTGGGGTGAGATCATTATGTCTCGACCCCGAAACCCCCTTCCGGTCTCAGAGTGCACCAGCATTATCTCACCCCCGAGACCCCCACCAGTCTCGGGGTGAGATCATTATATCTCAACCCCGAGACCCCCTTCCAGTCTCGGGGTGCACCAACATTATCTCACCCCCGAGACCCCCACCGGTCTCGAGGTGAGATCATTATCTCTCGACCCCGAGACCCCCTTCCGGTCTCGGGGTGCACCAGCATTATCTCACCCCCGAGACCCCCACCGGTCTCGGGGTGAGACCACCATATCTCGACCCCGAGACCCTCCTCCGATCTCGGGATGTACCAGCATTATCTCATCCCCGAGACCCCTTCCGGTCTCGGGGTGGGATCACCATATCTCAACCTTGAGACCCCTCCCGGTCTCGGGGTGCATCAGCATTATCTCATCCATGGCCTCCAGCGACGCCCTTTGGCTCCGGCCTCCAGCGCCGGCCTCCAGCGATGGCCTTTGGCTCGGCCTCCAGCGACGGCCTTTGGCTCCAGCCTCCAGCGCCGGCCTCTAGCGCCGGCCTTTGGCTCCGGCCTCCAGCGATAGCCTTTGGCTCCGGTCTCCAGCTCTGGCCTCCAGCGACAGCCTTTGGCTCCGGCCTCCAGCGCCGACCTATAGCGACGGCCTTTGGCTCCGGCCTCCAGCGCCGGCCTCTGGCTCCGACCTCCAGCGCCGGCCTCCAGCGACGGCCTTTGGCTCCGGCCTCCAGCGCCGGCCTTCGGCTCCGGCCTCCAGCGCCGGCCTTCGGCTCCGGCCTCCAGCGCCGGCCTCCAACGACGGCCTTTGGCGCCGGCCTCCAGCGCCGGTTCCAATGGAACGAGGTAAACGGGACCCCCTCCGGTCTCGGGGTGGGATCATCGTATCTCGATCCCAAGACCCCCCTCCGGTCTCGGGGTGTGCAGGTATCATCAATAGTTAGCACGCGGACCAGCCTTCGAACCAAATGACATCTCCGGACCACTTAACGCGCCCACGTGACTTTCCGTGCACCCGTGGCTGCTTGCGGCCATGCCTCATAACGGCGTATGGTGCACTGCATGTTTTTGTGTGTGACTGTGTCCCGTTACGGAGTACGACTCACTACCGCTTGCACTGTGCACGGTCGCATCAAGCAACGGCGCGCACAAAATACAACCACGGCTGTTAGACACATGTAACATCATGTTGACAGGTATCGCGGGACACCTCCGGTGCGCACAGTGATGGTACGATGACAATCTTCCGGAGCAGTAGGATGGGATATTCGGACAGGTATAAAAACACACACCCACGCTGTAAGTAAGGATCCGAACTCTGGTTTTCTAGCTTTCTTCCTCCTAGAAAAGCCCTAACTGTCTCAGCTCCTTTCCACTGAGCGGTTCTTGTCTGATCCCAAGTGACTGACTTGAGCGTCGGAGGGTCCCCACCAGAACAACTGGTCTCCGGAACTTTTCTTGTAGGGGTCCAAGGAGAAGGACGTCCGTCTTCCCCGGTGTTTGAGGAAGGTGACTTGGCGTCATCAGATTGGCGTGCCAGGAAGGGGGAAGAAAGAAAAAGACATCGAACCAGCAATCTACTTTCCCTCTCTTCAAGCTCTTGAAGCCATGGTGACGACCCGAACGAAGGGAGTTTCAGTCGGTTGCGCTGGGGGCAGCGCCGCGGGGTCGGTCCACCCGTGGAGGCCCCCCGGCTCTCGTAGCCAGTATTCCGAAGCCGCTGCACCCCCGGGGGGCTGGGCCTTCTGCTCCTCAGGTCGATGTTCCTGCGCCTGCTCTGCAACAGCTCCAAGAAGATCGATTCACTACCCTGGCCACACAAGTCCAATCTTTGGCGGTGGCGGTTCAGGGCCTGCAGCACCAGCAGGCGGCCGTGCAGCAGCCGGAGCCGAATCCATCTATCCCGGGGTGGTGCAACCCAGCCAGCATTCCTCCCGAAGGAGATCGCTAGTTCCTGTGGATCGCCAGCATCGATCTCCGGCCAAGCCTCACCACCGTGAAGCCTCTAAGAGACATCAGTCTCCTTCCCGCCATACTAGTGTCTCTCCTAAGCGGCGGCATGGGAAGGAGGCGGAGCGCCCCTGCCGGCATCGCCGTCCCCGTTCTCCGTCTTTGAATCTTTGGGGGAGGGCTCTTTTGATGGCCGGATGCCTCGTTGAGCCGAGCGTCGACTCTATGAGTATAATCAGAGCTGGAGGAGCTTAGCCGTCGGATCACCCACCTGCCGGAAATAGACTACGACAGCCGGCCTCCCTTGTCTCGCCGCATCATGGAGGAGCCCATCTCAGATTCCGCCTTCCCCAGCTAGATCCATACGATGGGACCACAGGCCCCTGGACCATTTGAAAAGCTATAAGGTACTCATGCAAGTCCAGGGGGCCACTGACTCGCTTATGTGCATTGCCTTCCCGGCCACCCTAAAGAAGGCTGCTCGAGCTTGGTACTCCGTCTGCCGCCACGAAGCATCGATTCCTTCCGCCAGTTGGAGAGGCCTTTCTTGGCCCATTTTGATGCCTGCCAGAAGAATCTGAGGGTGGCGGACAGTCTCTTCGCCGTCCAGCAGAGGAGCGGCGAGTCCTTGCGGGACTACGTCACTCGGTTTAAAGAAGCAGCTCTGGAGGTCTACAACCTGGAAGACTCGATGGCTACCTTGGCCTTGAAGCGGGGGCTCTGCCCGTCTTGCTTCATGTACTCTCTCGACAAGAAGCCACCGGGCTCTTACTCCAAGCTTCTGATCTGGGCCAGAAGTACATCCGGGCAAACGAGGCCGACTTTTCCCGGCGCGAGGTTGGTGGGAATGTCCCCAAGAAGCCGGCCCGGCCGGAACCTGCAGAAGTTCGCCCTAGGAGACTGAGCCTCCTCGCCAGCCAGACAACCGCCCCCGAGCCCCTGCACCAAGAGACGGACCCTACACCCTATTGCTCGCCCCGATATCTCAGATCCTGCTCGAGATTGAAGGGGAGTCTTATTTGCAGCGCCCTCCTCCCATAAACCCGAAGATCCCCCGGAACAAGAACCTCTACTGCCACTACCAAAGGGACCACGGCCACGACACCGATGATTTCTGCCAGCTGAAGAAGGCTATTGAGGACCTTATCCAATGGGGCCACCTGGAAAAATTCGTTCAGAGGAACAACCCGGGAGCTCCTGGCCCGTCAGCGCCCCGCCGCCGGTGATCGACAATGCCCCGACGGAGAAGATGGTAGCGATGATTTCCTGGGGGGCAGGAGGCCCGTCGAAGAGGCCAAGAGGGGAGGGGGAGTCGGAGTCTGTAATTCCTTTCTTTGAAAAGGACTTAGATGGGGTAGTGAACAAAAATGATGATAGCATCGTCGTGTCTATGACGATCGCTAAGCATCCTGTAAAAAGAATTCTAGTTGACAGTGGGAGTTCTGTGGATGTTTTGAACTACGATGCCTTTGTTCATGAACTTGTCACCTGATCTGCTCCGGCTTGTCGCCACGCCTCTGATGGGATTCATGGGAGATTCTGTAAAAGTTAAGGGGGAGGTCACTCTCTCTGTGACAGCTGGTACAGCCCCGTGTCAGAGCACTGTTTTCATGAAGTTCTTGTGGTTCGCGTGCACCCTCGCATACAACGCGATCCTCGGGAGGCCCAGGCTCAACCTCTTGGATGCTGTCATATCCACTAAGAGGCTCCTCGTGAGGTTCCCCACCAGCAGAGGAGTCGGGGAGATGCGGGGAGAGCAGAATCCACCAACACTTTGCTATCACTTGGCCCCTAGTCCGCAGGGGGCGGCACCCGCACTGACACCTGAGACGCTGGACCCCCGAGACCTAGAGAAAAGAGGAGAGCCAGCCGAGCGATGCTTACTTTCCCTCTCGGGGAGGATTGAGCAAGAGTAGTCCGGATTGGAGCCTTACTCCCGGAGGAGGCTCGTGACCGACTCCTCACCTTCCTGCAGGCTAATGCGGATGTCTTCGTGGTCGACGTCCGACATGCCGAGGATTCCAGAGGAGGTGATCACCCACCAACTTAACATTCGGACGGGGTGCCGACCTATCCGGCAGAAGAAAAGGAGTTTCTCCCCGACCGACAAAAGGCCGTGGACGAGGAGGTGCGGAAGCTGCTGGTGGCCGGTCACATCCGCGAGGTGCATTACCCGGACTGGCAGCGAATGTCGTAATGGTTTGCAAGGCCAGCGGAAGCTGGAGGATGTGCGTGTGTTGGTCCAGATAGCAACCCAAGAGGTGGGGGGGGGGGGGGTGAATTGGGTTTTTCAAAAATTTAAACTCTTTTGAAAATAACCCCAGCGGAAATAAAAAACTTAGATTCACACAAATTAAAACAGAATATGCACAAATAGAGAGTTAAAGATAAAGAGACAATCACAACAAATACAGGAGATTTTATAGTGGTTCGGTGTACCTACACCTACGTCCACTCCCAAGTACCTCTTGGGTCCACACTATAATCAATCTGATTACAGCAGAGTTGTTTTGCAAGCTCACAACTCGAACTTGTTGTTTTCCCGGGTGCACAACGAACCCAGCTGGTTTTCAAGGCTCACCAGCACAAAACCTAACACCACAAGCTAATGCTTGCACAAGGCTAACAGCCTCAACTGAATCAATCACCAGATTGACCCAGCAAACAATATTTGTTTTACAAGATAAACAACTCCTCCAATGAGCAAATATATAATAATGAAACAGAAATAAAAGGATAGGAATCAAAGCCTGATTCGCAGATCTTGATGGCTTCTTCCTTCTCTTCCTTTGAATGGATCTTCCTTCAAGATGCTCTTGAGACTCAGAAGATCAGAAAACTAGGGCTTCTTTCTTCCCTTGAGATTTCTTCGAAATAGAACAACAAAAGCTTGGAATCTCTCTCTTTTCTTTTGGGGAATCGGTATGATCTTTCCTTACAAGTTTTCCCTCTTTTCTCCTTTGATTTTCTGATGGATTTCACAGATTTTTCTCTATTCTTTTCTTTTTGTCTCTCTTGTCTCTTCTTTTCTATATTTCATTTTTGGATGCAGCAAACCCTCTTCTTATAGATTCCGATTAATCCATAAATAGTTTAAAACTATCCGTTAGAAACAAGTGTAAGAAGGATTAGAATCAAAAATAGCAATAGCCGTTGGGATTAAAAAAAGATAAAGATAAAGTTTAGAGTCGTTCTGACAGTTCTGGAGTCGCGTCTGACATTCTGGAGTCGGCTCTAACTTTTCTGGAGTCGGCTCTAACTCGAAAATCTTTAATCCGCTCGATCTGGAGTCGTCTCTGACTTTTCTGGGGTCGACACAAAAATCTTCTGGAGTCGACTCTAACAGTCGGGAGTCGACTCTAAGTCGTGGCCTAAAAAACCATCGTTCTGTCTTTTCTGTTGGAGTCGGCTCTAACAGTCCCGGAGTTGACTCTAATTCTGTGCCATTTTTCGGAGTCGACTCTGCGATTCCATGTGTCGACTCTAATGTCTGCAAACTTACCTTGACATTAGATTCGAACTAGAACTTGATTTGACTCTTGATTTTGATTATCAAATCGACTTATAAGCTAAAAAACTTAATCAAAATCATTAGTAACTTCAAATATTATACTCAAATAGTTTTATTAATCATCAAAATCCTCAATTGGGTCAACAATCTCCCCTTTTTGATGATGACAAAAACTTTGAGTATATGCATCAAAAATTCATTTGAATTAAGAATTATAGACATTGTTAAAGCTTTAGAACTTCCTAACAGAGAATTTGATGCCAATATTCAAAATAAATTAAAAAAGATACATGACATCAATCAAGATGATTTAACTTTTATATGAAAAAATTAAGCTCCCCCTGCATTGAATAACTCCCCTATGTAGATAAACTGAATTCAATTGAATCATTTTTGATTAGAATCTCAAAATTTTTCTCCCCTTTGTAGATATGCAAAAAAATCTTATATTCTTTCATTTTCTTTCTCTTTTTCTTATATGCATATACAATTATCTCTCCCCCTTTTTTGTTATCAGCAATAAGATGAATTTTAAATACAATAAAAAAGGTTATCAGAGCGGGTCGTTGGTTCAATTAATCATAGAGATAGTAAACTCAATCATTGAAATTCAATCAATCAATCATAGACAAATTTGCAATAAAAGTGTAATTGTATTCCAATGCAAGATTCATTACATGTGTTAATTCAAGTACATTCAAGTATGTAATTCCTAGATACATGCTATTAAAGCAAGAAGGTAAGAAATCCTAAGATACAACCTAGGATAGGATATCAAAATCAAACATGCTTATACACAATTTTCTTTAAATGTCCAATCATTTCCATAATATCATCTTTTTGAGTCTTCTTAAAACTTTCAAGACAAGCTTCAATTTGAGAAACGGCGAGGTTGATATCTTTCTTTAGTTGACTGGTAGCATGAAGATAAGTTCAAGAACCGTCTGCAATGCCTTCCATCCTTTCAAAAATCTTATGAAGATCAGCGCTAAAGGATTCTACCGAGTTGCTAATGGAAAAAGAAATCATGTCAAGCCTTGAATTGATCTCTTCCTTCAATTGATTGAACTCCTCTCTCAACTGACACATCTCATTTGTCCTTTGACTATCATACTCAGCCAGTAAAGCTCTGAGCTGACCTATTTGCTCCTCAGAAAATCTTCCAGATGCCAAAGCTGACTGATGTGGAGGGTGAGTGCTAGGTCCAGCCACTGAGGGTCCAGCAGTAGATGGTCCAGGAATAGATGGTCCAGGAATATCCTCTCCTCTGACCTCCTCAACTCTAACTTCTTCAGCTCTGGTCTCTTGTCCTCTTTTTATCCAATTTTCATTCTCTTTTCTGAAGCCCATCCGGTGAATTGTAGAGACACTATAGTAATCTGTATGCCTTAATTTTCTTAGTGGCTCATTATCCATTATTAGCACACCTTGGCTTCTAAAGACTAAGGTTAGTATCATACCATACGACAGTGTTGATCTCTTCTTAGTTGCTGCTTCTGCCATATAACCAATCATCATACCGGCAAGATTAACAGGTCTTCCAGTGAGAATACAGTCCATCAACAAGATGTCTCGCTCCGAGACATACTCAAACCTTCCGATTTTAGGAAATAAAATTCTTCCACAAATATTGTGAAGTAACCTGAGTTCCAAATTAAGTTGATTAGCCAAGATTTCTTCAAACTCAGAAACTTCTCTCCCTAACATCCTAGATAGGGCACCTCCTCTGTCATCATGTTGATATTCAACTAAACCAATAGTAGGCATCTCCAATAGATTTCCAAGAGTTTCAGCCATGATAATCACTTTAGTTCCTCTTACAAAACTCACTAAGCCTCCCTCTCCTCTACATAAATTATTGTAAAATTCTCTCACAAGGGCAGGGTATGTAGGGACATCCAAAGAACAGACTTTCTCCCATCCCATTTCCTTCAACAAACGACCAATAGCGAAGCCCTCCGAAGAAAAAAGTCAAAATCTACTTTTCTTCCGGTAGTAATGGCCTTACCCTAATTGGTCTACTCGTGGAGAAGATGGTGAGGGTGGAGAGTCATCTTGAGTGGCAGATGAAGAAGACGACGAAGGTCGCCTCCGATTTGAATTTTCATCGGAACAGTCGAACCACCAATGATAGCACGCCTTTTAGGAGCCATGGGATTCGATTGGAATGAGTTATTGAGAGATTTGAGGGATTTGGAGGGATTGAAATCGGTTTGGAACGGTTTGGAAGGGTTTAGGAGACGATAGGTTTCGTTTGGGGTCGACTCCGCCTTTTTTATTTTAACCTAGTTCCACTTAGAGTCGACTCCCAAAACGAGGTGTCGGCTCCGAACCAAAAAATCTGTCAGCGCCCGAATTAGAGTCGGCTCTACAGAAGCCAGAGTCGGCTCTAATTGCCCAGACAGAACATCAAAATATGAAGGTGTCGACTCCACAAACTGCAGGTGTCGACTCCACAACAGTTTCAGTGAAAAATTTAAATTTCAAGGATCTGAAACTAATCAAATTAATCATCAAACTCTAGATAAGTGTTCCTTAACAATTGGGGAAACAATGAATCAAATTTCTAGATAAATTTCCTTATTGGACATAGAGGATTTTCAAGAAATTAATGAAGTCTAGATAGTTGTTGTCCTTAAGAGTTTCAGAAAATCATTCTAAAGGATCACAAACTCCTAATTCTCCTCTAAGATAACAAAATCTTTCCTCACTCAAAGGTTTGGTAAAAATATCAGCTAATTGATCATTAGTATTAACATATTCAAGACAAACATCTTTGTTAGTTACATGTTCTCTAATAAAGTGATGTCTAATTTCTATGTTTTAGTTCTTGAATGTTGAATTGGATTCTTAGTTAGATTAATGGCACTAGTATTATCACATTTAATAGGAATTTTATCAAGTGTGATACCATAATCTTCAAGTTGTCGCTTAATCCAAAGGATTTGAGCACAGCAACTTCCAGCTGCAACATACTCTGCCTCAGCAGTGGATAATGCAACCGAATTTTGCTTCTTGCTAAACCAAGAGATTAAGTTACTTCCTAAAAGTTGGCATGCCCCACTTGTACTCTTTCTATCTAATTTACAACCAGCATAGTCAGAATCAGAATAAGCAATCAATTTTAAGGTTGAGTCTCTAGAATACCATAATCCTACATTTTTAGTTCCATTTAAGTATCTAAAGATTCTTTCAACAGAAAATAAATGTGATTCCTTAGGATTAGATTGATATCTTGCACATAAGCAAACAGAAAACATGATATCTGGCCTACTTGCATTAGGTAAAGAAGTGATCTGATCATACCTCGGTAATGCTTCTGATCTACATTCTTACCTTCTTCATCTTTGTCCAGCTTGCATAAGGGACTCATTGGCGTACCAAGAGGTTTAGCAGATTCCATACCAAATTTCTTGAGTATTTCCTTTGTGTACTTTGTTTGGTTAATGAAAATCCCCATTTCTCTTGTTTGATTTGAAGTCCAAGGAAGAAGTTTAGTTCTCCCATCATGCTCATCTCGAATTCTCCCTGCATTAACTTAGCAAATTCTTGACAAAGGAGATTGTTAGTAGCACCAAATATAATGTCATCAACGTAAATTTGAACAATTAATAAATCCTTTTCTTTTCTTTTTAAAAACAAGGTTTTATCAACATTTCCTCTAGAAAAATCATTTTCAATTAAAAATTTACTTAATCTATCATACCAAGCTCTAGGTGCTTGCTTTAAACCATAAAGTGCTTTGTGTAGTTTGAAGACGTGGTTTGGAAATTCATGATCTTCAAAACTAAGAGGTTGTTCAACATAAACTTTCATTTATAAAACCATTTAGAAATGCACTTTTAACATCCATTTGAAATAAGTTGAAATTCATATGACATGCAAATGCAAGTAGTAGCCTAATGGCTTCTAATCTAGCAACAGGTGCAAAAGTTTCATCAAAATCTATATATTCTTCTTGATTATATCCTTTTGCAACTAATCTAGCCTTATTTCTAATTACCAATCCATTTTCATCCAANATCACTTTCATCTTCAGATTCATGAGGCTCTTCCATGTATTCAGAAATCTTAAGAGCCATAGTCCTCTTTCTTTGACTCATCATCATCAACATGTTGCTTAATTTGAAGCTCATGAGTCATCAAGGATCCCCAATTCTTCTAGGGGTAGGGTACTTAGATCATTTGCCTCTTGTATTGCAGTCACTTTAGCTTCCCAAGTCCTAGGCAAGGAACGAAACCTTTCTCACAAGATCAGAATTATCATAAGATTTACCAAGACTTTTTAAACCATTAACTATATCAGTAAATCTTGTAAACATATAACAATAGATTAACATGCATCCATTTTAAAAAATTCATACTTATGAACTAGCATGTTAATCTTGGATTCCTTGACTTGATTTGTTCCCTCATGGGTAACCTCAAGTCTATCCCAGATTTTCTTAGCAGAAATGCAAATAGATATACGATTGAATTCATTTGCATCTAATGAGCAGTATAAAACATTCATTGCTTTGGCATTAAGTTGTGCCAATATTTTATCATTCATCCCATTCGTTTCCCGTTTAGGAATCTCCATGCCATTAACTCTAGCAGTGGGTGTGTGTGGTCCATTGACTATAATGCTCCATAGATCATAGTCAAGTGCTTGAATGAAAATTTTATTCTAGCCTTCCAATAACCATAGTTTGAACCATTAAACAAGGGTGGTCTATTAGTAGATTGGCCTTCGAAAAAGATGAACCAGCTTGAGTTGCCATGTGGATATTTGACTCTTGATCGTTAGATCAAATCAAATGAGCACTAGCTCTGATACCAATTGTTGTCCAGATAGCAACCCAAGAGGGGGGGGTGAATTGGGTTTTTCAAAAATTTAAACTCTTTTGAAAATAACCCCCAGCGGAAATAAAAAACTTAGATTCACAAATTAAAACATAATATGCACAAATAGAGAGTTAAAGATAAAGAGATAATCACGGCAAACACAGAGATTTTATAGTGGTTCGGTGTACCTACACCTACGTCACTCCAAGTACCTCTTGGGTCCACACTATAATCAATCTGATTACAGCAGAGTTATTTGCAAGCTCACAACTCGAACTTGTTGTTTTTTTTGGGTGCACAACGAACCCAGCTGGTTTTTCAAGGCTCACCAGCACAAAACCTAACACCACAAGCTAATGCTTGCACAAGGCTAACAGCCTCAACTGAATCAATCACCAGATTGACCAGCAAACAATATTTTTTACAAGATAAACAGCTCCTCCAATGAGCAAATATACAATAATGAAATAGAAATAAAAGGATAGGAATCAAAGCCTGATTCCAGATCTTGGTGGCTTCTTCCTTCTCTTCCTTTGAATGGATCTTCCTTCAAGATGCTCTTGAGACTCAGAAGATCAGAAAAACTAGGGCTTCTTTCTTCCTTGAGATTTCTTCGAAATAGAACAACAAAAGCTTGGAATCTCTCTCTTTTCTTTTGGGAATCAGTATGATCTTTCCTTACGAGTTTTTTCTCTTTTCTCCTTTGATTTTCTGATGGATTTCACAGATTTCTCTCTATTCCTTTCTTTTTGTCTCTCTTGTCTCTTCTTTTCTATATTTCATTTCGGATGCAGCAAACCCTCTTCTTATAGATCCCGATTAATCCATAAATAGTTTGAAACTATCTGTTAGAAACAAGTGTAAGAAGGATTAGAATCAAAAATAGCAATAGCCGTTGGGATTAAAAAAAAGATAAAGATAAAGTTTAGAGTCGTTCTGACAGTTTTGAAGTGCGTCTGACATTCTGGAGTCGGCTCTAACTTTTTGGAGTCGGATCTAACTGAAAATCTTTAATCCACTCGATTGGAGTCATCTCTGACTTTTCTGGGGTCGACACAAAAATCTTCTGGAGTCGACTCTAACAGTCCGAGAGTCGACTCTAAAGTCATGGCCTGAAAAACCATCATTCTGTCTTTTTTGTTGGAGTCGGCTCTAATAGTCCCGGAGTCGACTCTAACTCTATGCCATTTTTCGGAGTCGACTCTGCGATTTCATGTGTCGACTCTAATGTCTGCAAACTTACCTTGACATTAGATTCGAACTAGAACTTGATTTGACTCTTGATTTTGATTATCAAATCGACTTATAAGCTGAAAAACTTAATCAAAATCATTAGTAACTTAAATATTATACTCAAATAGTTTTGTTAATCATCAAAATCCTCAATTGGGTCAATAGCATGGACTTCATCGACCTCAACAAGGTGTGCCCTAAAGACAGCTTCCCGCTGCCCCGGATTGACCAGCTTGTGGACGCCACGTCCGGGCATGAAACCCTTAGTTTCATGGATGCGTTCTCGGGGTATAATCAAATCAAGATGAACCCGGCGGATGAAGAAGCAACTTCCTTTATCACAGAAAAGGGGATTTACTGTTATAGGGTGATGCCTTTTGGGTTGAAAAATGCCGGGGCCACCTATCAAAGATTGATGAATAAGGTCTTTGAGGACCAGATAGGGCGCAACATGGAGGTGTATGTGGATGATATGCTGACCAAGAGCATCAGTGCAGCTGACCATGTCGCCGACCTCGAGGAGACCTTCAATAACCTGCGCCGGTATCGGATGAGGCTTAACCCCCATAAGTGCGCCTTTGGAGTGGCAGCAGGCAAGTTTCTGGGTTTTCATGGTAACCCAGCGAGGGATTCAGGCCAACCCCGACAAGATCAGGGCTATCTTGGAGATGAGGCCCCAGCCAACAAGAAGGAGGTGCAACGCCTGACGGGGAGGGTGGCGGCTTTGAGTCGTTTCATGTCAAGATCGGCAGAAAGGTGCCTGCCCTTCTTTAAGGCGCTGCGCAAGGTCAACGGCTTCGAGTGGACAAAGGAGTGTCAGGGTGCCTTTGAGGAGTTGAAGCAGTTTCTATCCACTCCCCCGCTGTTGTCCAAGCCTAAGAATGGAGAGGAGCTCTTCCTATATCTTGCAGCCTCCCCCGAGGCTATCAGCTCTGTGCTCGTGCGCATGGATGCTGATGGGGTTCAGAAGCCAATCTATTACACCAGCAAGGTACTTCCATGACGCCGAGACCAGGTACTCTAGAACCGAGAAGATTATTTTTGCCTTGGTGGTCTCTGCTCAACGCTTCGACCTTATTTTCAAGCTCATCCCATCGTGGTGCTCACGGACCAGCCTCCTCGAACCATCTTATCTCGCCCCGACACCTCCGATCGGCTAGCCAAATGGGCCATTAAACTAAGTGAGTTTGACCTGTCCATCCGGCCAAGGTCAGCCATGAAGTCTCAGGTGTTAGCTGATTTCTTGGTCGAGTATTCCTGGATCGAGAGGGTATGGAGGATGTGCGCCCGGAGGGATGTGTAGACCCTCCCTCGACCGAGGAGGCGGAGGAGGACTGGATCTTGCATGTGGATGGAGCTGCAAATTCTCAAGGAAGTGGAGCTAGACTCATTCTCGCAAGCATGGAGGGAGATGCAGTGGAGTATGCTCTCAGATTCCAGTTCCTGGCAACTAATAACCAGGCGGAGTATGAAGCCTTGCTGGCGGGGATGAGGTTGGCTGAGGAGTTAGGCGCGGGGCGTTTGAGGGCCTTCACGGACTCTCAGCTCGTTTCTGGGCAGATCACCGGGGAGTACGAGGCTAGGGACCCAACCATGTCCCGATATTTGAGCAAGGTGCAATCCCAAGCCACTCGTTTCTCTTACTTCCGCGTCAGCTACATCCCCAGAGCGGAGAACGCCAGGGCCGATGCATTATCCCGCTTAGCCACTTTGGCCGATGGGATGCTGGGAAGAACATATGTGGAGCACCTACAAACCCCGAGCATTGAAGTTGTGGATGAAGCGTTGCCGGTGGAGCAAGAGCCCTCCTGGATGGACGCTTACATCCGATATCTGACCGACGGCACTCTCCCAGAGAACCCCGCTGAGGCCAAGCTACTCAGGCGGAGGGCCCCAAGATTCTTGATGATGGACGGGAAGCTTTATCGGAGATCATTCTCATACCCAGTCCTCAGGTGCGTGGGGCCGGCTGAATCAGATTACATCCTCCGGGAGATCCATGAAGGCATCTGCGGAAGTCACCTGGGGGGCAGAGCCCTAGCCTACAAGCCCTGCGCAGGGGTACTTCTGGCTAACAATGAAGGAGGACGCGGTCGAGCTTGTTAAGAGATGTGATAGCTGTCAGCATCACGCTAATATCCAACGACAGCCGATGTCTCAGTTAACCCCCTTAATAACACCCTGGCCCTTCGCCCAGTGGGGCATGGATATCCTGGGACCATTTCCTCCGGCCTCCGAATAGCGAAAATTCCTCTTGGTGGCGGTGCATCACTTTACCAAGTGGGTTGAAGCCGAGGCCCTTGCCAAGATCATAGAAAACAAAGTGAGATCCTTCTTTTGGAAGTCTATCATATGTCGGTTTGGGCTACCGCACACCCTGGTCACTGATAATGGCCAGCAATTCGACAATGCGCCCTTTCGGGAGTTCTGCTCTGAGCTGGGCATCCATCAGAGTTTCACTTCCGTGGACACCCTCAGATCAACGGGGTGGCCGAGGTGACTAATCGTATCATTCTCCAGGGGCTGAGATCTCGGCTAGATGACTACAAGGGGCGATGGGTGGAGGAGCTCCCCAACATGCTATGGGCCTACCACACAACACCGCGAGCCCCCACCGGCGAGACACCATTCAGCTTAGTCTTTGGATCGAAGCCGTTATCCCGGTGGAGGTTGGCTCACTGAGCCCTCGGGTGGAATCATACAGCGAGGAAGGCAACCCAGACCAGCTGCGAGCCAACCTCGACCTGGTGGAGGAAGTGCGAGACCGAGTGCGACTTCAGATGGCGGTCTACCGGTAATGGGCCACCAAATATTACAATGCCCGTGTGCGCCCCAGGACTTCCTGCCAGGAGACCTGATCCTTTGACGGGCTGAGGTCTCGAAGCCAGCAGAGGGAGGCAAGCTGCTCCAAATTGGGAAGGACCTTATCGGATCACCGAGACACTTCACCACGGAGCTTACAAGATTGAGGAGCTTGATGGGAAGCCACTCCCTAGGACATGGAATGCAGAAAACCTTTGCAGGTACTATCAGTAACGTATTCCTCCTCTCACATCAAGTATCATGCCTGTATTCGCTTGGGTTTTCACCCCTCATTTTCTATTAACAAATTTCGATTTTAGCTCCTAAGATCTTTTCACCTAAAGCTCAGCACCAGCCAGGCATGAAGCTCGACACCGTCGGCACCTAAAGCCCTGGGCTAGCCAGGCATGAAGCCCGACACCCATCGCACCTAAAGCCTGGGCCAGCCAGGCATGAAGCCCGACACCCATCGGCACCTAAAGCCCTGGGCCAGCCAGGCATAAAGCCCGACACCCGTCGGCACCTAAAGACCTCGGCCAGCCAGGCATAAAGCCCGACACCCATCGGCACCTAAAGCCTGGGCCAGCCAGGCATAAATCCCGACACCCATCGGCACCTAAAGCCCTGGGTCAGCCAGGCATAAAGCCCGACACCCGTGGCACCTAAAGCCCTGGGCCAGCCAGGCATGAAGCAACACCCGTCGGCACCTAAAGCCTGGGCCAGCAGGTATAAAGCCCGACACCCGTCGGCACCTAAAGCCCTGGCCACCAGGCATGAAGCCGCATGAAGCCTGACACCCGTCGGCACCTAAAGCCCTGCACCAGCCAGGCAAGAAGCCCGACACTGTCGGCACCTAAAGCCCTGGGCCAGCCAGGCATGAAGCCCGACACCCATCGACACCTGAAGCCCTAGGCCAGCCAGGCATAAAGCCCGATACCAGTCGGCACCTAAAGCCCTGAGCCAGCCAGGCATAAAGCCCGACACCCATCGGCACCTAAAGCCCTGCACCAGCCAGGCATAAAGCCCGACATCCATTGGCGAATAAAGCTCGACACCCATCGGCACCTAAAGCCCTGCACCAGCCAGGCATGAAGACACTCGTCGGCACCTAAAGCCCTGGGCCAACCAGGCATGAAGCCCGACACCCATCGGCACCTAAAGCCCCAGGCCAGCCAGGCATAAAGCCCGACACCCGTTGGCACCTAAAGCCCTGGGCCAGCCAGGCATGAAGCCTGACACCCGTTGGCACCTAAAGCCCTGCACCAGTCAGGCATGAAGCCCGACACCCGTCGGCACCTAAAGCCCTGGGCCAGCCAGGCATAAAGCCAGACACCCATCGGCACCTAAAGCCCTAGGCCAGCCAGGCATAAAGCCCGATACCCGTTGGCACCTAAAGCCCTAGGCCAGCCAGGCATGAAGCCCGACACCCGTCGGCACCTAAAGCCCTGGACCAGCCAGGCATGAAGCCCGACACCCGTCGGCACCTAAAGCCCTAGGCCAGCCAGGCATGAAGCCCGACACCTGTCAGCACCTAAAGCCCTGGGCTAGCCAGGCATAAAGCCCGACACCCGTCGGCACCTAAAGCCCTGGGCCAGCCAGGCATAAAGCCTGACACCCGTCGGCACCTAAAGCCCGACACCCATCGGCGAAAAAAGTCCGACACCCGTCGGCACCTAAAGCCCTGCACCAGCCAGGCATAAAGCCCGACACCCTCGATGGATAAAGCCCGACACCCATCGGCACCTAAAGCCCTGGGCTAGCCAGGCGTAAAGCCCGACACCCGTCGGCACCTAAAGCCCTGGGCCAGCCAGGCATGAAGCCCGACACCCATCAGCACCTAAAGCCCTGGGCCAGCTAGGCATAAAGCCCGACACCAGTCGACACCTAAAGCCCAACACCCATTGACGAATAAAGCCCGACACCCGTCGACTTCTAAAGCCCTGCACCAGCCAGGCATAAAGCCCGACACCCGTCGGTGAATAAAGCCGACACCCGTCGGCACCTAAAACCCTGGGCCAGCCAGGCATAAAGCCCGACACCCGTCGGCGGATAAAGCCCGACACCCGTCGGCACCTAAAGCCCTGGGCCAACAAGGCGTAAAGCCCGACACCTATCGGCACCTAAAGCCCTGGGCCAGCCAGGCATGAAGCCCGACACCCGTCGGCACCTAAAGCCCTGGACCAGCCAGGCATAAAGCCCGACACCCATCGGCACCTAAAGCCCTGGGCCAGCCAGGCATAAAGCCCGACACCTGTCGGCACCTAAAGCCCTGCACCAGCCAGGCATAATGCCCACCCATCGGCACCTAAAGCCATGGGCCAGCCAGACATGAAGCCCGACACCCTTTGGCACCTAAAGCCCTACACCAGCCAGGCATGAAGCCCGACACCCATCGGTACGTAAAGCCCTGCACCAGCCAGGCATGAAGCCCGACACCCGTCGGCACCTAAAGCCCTAGGCCAACCAGGCATAAAGCCCGACACCTGTCGGCACCTAAAGCCCTGGGCCAGCCAGGCATAAAGCCCGACACCCGTCGGCACCTAAAGCCCTGCACCAGCCAGGCATAAAGCCCGACACCTGTTGGGGAATAAAGCCCGACACCCGTCGGCACCTAAAGCCCTGCACCAGTCAGGCATGAAGCCCGACACCCGTCGGCTCCTAAAGCCCTGGGCCAGCCAGGCATGAAGCCCGACACCCGTCGGCACCTAAAGCCCAGGCCAGCCAGGCATAAAGCCCGACACCCATCGGCACCTAAAGCCTTGGGCCAGCCAGGCATGAAGCCCGACACCCGTCGGCACCTAAAGCCCTGCACCAGCCAGGCATGAAGCCCGACACCCGTCGGCACCTATAGCCCTGGGCCAGCCAGGCATAAAGCCCGACACCCGTAGGCACCTAAAGCCCTGGGCCAGCCAGGCATAAAGCCCGACACCCATCGGCGGATAAAGCTCGACACCCGTCGACACCTAAAGCCTGGGCCAGCCAGGCGTAAAGCCCGACACCCGTCGGCACCTAAAGCCCTGGGCCAGCCAGGCATGAAGCCCGACACCCTTGGCACCTAAAGCCCTGGGCCAGCCAGGCATAAAGCCCAACACCCATCGGCACCTAAAGCCCTGGGCCAACCAGGCATAAAGCCTGACACCATTCGACACCTAAAGCCCGACACCCATCGGTGAATAAAGCTCGACACCCGTTGGCACCTAAATCCCTGCACCAGCTAGGCATAAAGCCCGACACCCATTGGCAAATAAAGCCCGACACCCGTCGGCACCTAAAGCCCTGGGCCAGCCAGGCATAATGCTCGACACCCGTCGGTTGATAAAGCCCGACACCCATCGGCACCTAAAGCCCTGGCCAGCCAGGCGTAAAGCCCGATACCCATCGGCACCTAAAGCCCTGGGCTAGCCAGGCATGAAGCCCGACACCCGTCGGCACCTAAAGCCCTGGGCCAGCCAGGCATAAAGCTCGACACCCATCGGCACCTATAACCCTGGGCCAGCCAGGCATAAAGCTCGACACCCGTCGGCACCTAAAGCTCGACACCCGTCGGCACCTAAAGCCCGACACCCATCGGCGAATAAGCCCGACACCCATCAGCACCTAAAGCCCTGCACCACCAGGTATAAAGCCCGACACCCGTCGGCGAATAAAGCCCGACACCCATCAGTACCTAAAGCCCTGCACCAGCCAGGCATAAAGCTCGACACCCGTCGGCGGATAAAGCCCGACACCCATTGGCACCTAAAGCCTGGGCCAGCCAGGCGTAAAGCCCGACACCCATCGGCGGATAAAGCCTGACACGCATCGGCGAATAAAGCCCGACACCCGATAGCACACAAAGTCCCGCCTGTCAGATAAAGTCCGACCCCCGTCGGCACCAAAAGCCATATACCTACTTAGCGCAAGGCCCGACATACTCCTGGCAAAGCGTTGTGCCGATGGTCTTGAGGAACTCGCCTACCTCAACTCCAACTACCGGTGTTTCAACCCCAAGAAACCTATCCTTCCTAGCCCCAATTTTTGGTCCTAGATGGCTAAGGCGGAATAGCTCATATGAGTTGAGAGTTATCCCCTGGCACTAGCGGGACTAATGGGACCATGGTGCCGCGTATTGTCAACCAACGAATTCAGGGTAAGTCGCAAATAGACAATGTATTTTGAAGAAGATTATCTCATTAATTGGAAGGGATTACAAAATGCCGACATCGTCGGACTTGCAAAAAACAAAAATACAAGCTCACGGCTCTGCTGGCGCGGGGTCATCGTCAGAGGGGGCTGAATCTGAGAAGCGGTCTAGCTCAACTTTCAGAGCCTGGGGAATGTTCAAATCCCTGACCACTTTCTCCTTCCCATGCTGGAATCCTTTGAGGAACACAGCCGCCGAGGCTTCTACCAAATCATCTGTAAAGCGCTCGGACGCCTTGTACTCTTCTATGATCCCAGCGGTCCTGGCCGTGATGGTAGCTTCCACCTCTATGGCCCGAGCCTTCTCCTCCGCGGCGAGGGCTGCCACTGCAACCCTCTCGGCCTCTCGGGCACGGCTCGCCTCCTCCCCGGATTGGCTTGCTTCCTCCTTCTCCGCCCACGCCTCTTCCTTCGCCGCCCGCGCCTCTTCCTCTGCAGCCTTCGTTTCTTCCTCCGTGGCCTTCACTTTCTCCTCCACCGCAACCGCTCACCCTCGGCCTCCTGGAGGGCTAAGGTTAGCTCAGACATGTGTAGATCTCTAGCCATCACAGCATTCTCGGCCTCCGTCATTTGGTGGAGTGCCACGCGCACACGGTTGGCGTCGGCCTCCGCTCAGTTCTCAACGGCCTTGGCTTCACTTGCCCAGGCGCTTTTGGCCAACTCCAGTGCCTCTTCGGCCGCCTCCGCGCGGCGCTGAGCATCCTTAGCTTCCTTCTGTGCCTCCCACAGAAGGGACTTCCCACCATGGATCACATCCCTGGCGGCCCTCAGGGAGTGTGCGAGCTGCATGCGTAAGTTCCAGGTTAGCAAAAAGAAAAGATAAAGGCAAAAGGCAAAAGACCGCTTACCCTGACGATGGCCGCGTAGGAATCCCGGAAGAATGCACTCACCTTCTGATGGCTAAGGTCCTCCAGGATCTCGGGCATAAAAACCGGGGCAAGGACCGGCTCAGCCCAGCGACCGTCGTTCAAGGAGTCCCGGGGCGGCCCGGGCTTGGCCCCACTGTTCGGTCGTCTCGGCAGTCTCTGGCTCGACGCGCGGGCTGTTCCCAGGCAACCTCTCGGGGGGTGGGCTCGCGACCCTTGATGGCCCCTCACCCCAATCCATGGCAACCTCCGGCGGGGTCGGTTCGCCAGGGGCAGGAAGCTCTTCAGCCACTATGGGCTCCGCCGCTACCGGCTCCTCCGCGACTGGCTCCTCGATTGGGACTCTCGCGGTTGCCGCTATCTCTGGCGGGGTGTTGGCTGTGAGATCATCTTCTGGAGCGGCCGGGGGTCTTGTGGCGCTGGTGGTGGGGAGGCCCAGCCATCGGGCATTTTGGGCCTGAAGCTCGCCGGCCTCCGGGTGGCCCCTCTCGGGCCCTCTTTTTAGAGGCGGCCCTCAGGAGCTTCTCTGCCGGTATCTTTATAGCTGCGCAACATCAGTCAAAGTAAAAAAAAAAGGGAAAAAGTAGACAGAATTTTTGGCTAAGGGTGGAGATGGCTTACCCCGGTGGGAGATAAGACCCACCGACTCAAGATTATCTTCCGTCAAGAGCAAGGTGTACCGAGAGATTTCGGCAGCCAGCAATTGACCCGACGCCTCCCGATCCCCAGGATGGATGGTGGAGTTCGCATTCCCTCGGAGGTCGGGATCTCTCCACCGGGGCCTAACTTGGTCAGTGTTTGCGAAAAAGAATCAGGATTTCCATCCCTTGATTGAAGAGGGAAGAAAAAGTTTGAGGACCCAATTGGGTCGGGGCTGGAACAGCCACCAACCCTTCTGAGACCGGAGGATGTAGAAGGATCGGAAAAGAGAGATTCGAGGGGTGATACCCAGACGATGGCAGAGAATGACAAAGGCGCTGACGACACGGTAGGAGTTCGGGACCAGTTGAGATGGGGTCAAGGAGTAGTAGTCGAGAAGGTTGATGAAAAGAGAGCGGAAAAGGTAGACGAAGACTTGCCTTTAGGCAAATCTCATAAAGGGCCACCCGATCCGGGTCGGGAGGAGATGACCCTATCGTCGGGAGTTGGCAGAAAAAGCTCAACGTCCCGGAAATCTGGTAACGGACCTGGATTTTTGCCAAATCCAGACCTGTTACCGTGGAGGCGGTCCCCTCCGGGGACCCCTCCACTCTCGAGGAGGTGCCGGCCTCCGACCGGCGGCCCCTCGATGGGCTCCACCGGTGACCCGTCACTGGGCTAGGGGAATGCGGTCCTCTGAATCAGTGGACCACTCAAGGGAGGAGAAGGAGAAGGTGCGGGAGAGGTACAGTGCCTCTCAAGGGAGGATGATTCTCCGAACCGTCCTCCGAGGTCCAGGATGGAGAGCTCATGAGCAAAAGAAGGGATGGAGAAGTCTGGAGTGGACAAAGAACTGACCTGGAAGAAAGAAAGCCAAGCACGAGCTCTCGGGTTGCAGGGAAGATCAGAGCATAGGCACAGATGAAGATGGCGATAGCGGAAGCGATATGGCCAGATTCAACCCCTCATTTGAGTTTATTAGGTTTTCAAATCATCCCGCCTCATCTCGTTAGCCACATGGCCCCCTACCATAGGCTGGCTCGCCTCGAGGGATGCCCAGCGCGTGGTGCGGCATGCCTTTGGCCAATGATGGGACCCGCTGACGTCGTCGCTATGAGAGGTAATGATGATACAGCTTTTCGCGCAGACTTCGAAGAGCTGGTTTTCTCTCGAGGTCGATCATGGCGGGCACAATGTACGGAGGCGGCCACCTTCTCACATTCTCCATGCCGTCCGCATAAGAGATGTGGGCGGGGATCAGCCACGTGGAGGAGAACACCCCTTTCACCTCATCAGTGGGACCCGCTTCGCCTCAGGGGTGAGGGGCATCTGATATGACTGATCCCGCATCGTTAGAATAAAAGGTAAACAGCTAACGAGATTACCATACTCGACCCCGAGACCCCCTTCCAGTCTCGGGGTACACCAATATTATCTCACCCCCGAGACCCCCACCGGTCTCGGGGTGAGACCACCATATCTCGACCCCGAGACCCCCCTCCGGTCTCGGGGTGCACCAGCATTATCTCACCCCCGAGACCCCCACCGGTCTCGAGGGAGATCATTATCTCTCGACCCCGAGACCCCCTTCCGGTCTCGAGGTGCACCAGCATTATCTCACCCCCGAGACCCCCACCGATCTTGGGGTGAGATCATTATCTCTCGACCCCAAGACCCCCTTCCGGTCTCGGGGTGCACCAGCATTATCTCACCCCCGAGACCCCCACCGGTCTCGGGGTGAGATCATTATGTCTCGACCCCGAGACGCCCTTCCGATCTCGGAGTGCACCAGCATTATCTCACCCCCGAGACCCCCACCGGTCTCAGGGTGAGATCATTATATCTCAACCCCGAGACCCCCTTCCGGTCTCGGGGTGCACCAACATTATCTCACCCCCGAGACCCCCACCAGTGTTGGGGTGAGATCATTATCTCTCGACCCCGAGACCCCCTTCTGGTCTCGGGGTGCACCAGCATTATCTCACCCCCGAGACCCCCATCGGTCTCGGGGTGAGACCACCATATCTTAACCCCGAGACCCCCCTCCGGTCTCTGGGTGCACCAGCATTATCTCATCCCCGAGACCCCTTCCGGTCTCAGGGTGCATCAGCATTATCTCATCTCCAGCGACGGCCTTTGGCTCCGGCCTCCAGCGCCGGCCTCCAGCGACGGCCTTTGGCTCCGGCCTCCAGCGACGGCCTTTGGCTCCGGCCTCCAGCGCCGGCCTCTAGCGACGGCCTTTGGCTCTGGCCTTCAGCGCCGGCCTCCGGCTCCGGCCTCCAGCTCCGGCCTCCAGCGACGGCCTTTGGTGCCGTCCTCCAGCGATAGCCTTTGGCTCCGTCCTCCAGCGCCGGCCTTCGGCTCCGACCTCCAGCACCGGTCTCCAGTGACGGCCTCCGGCTCTGGCCTCCAGCGCCGGCCTCCAGCGCCGGTTCCAACGGAACGAGGTAAACGGGACACCCTCCAGTCTCGGGGTGGGATCATCGTATCTCAATACCAAGACCCCCTTCCGATCTCGGGGTGCACGGGTATCATCAACAGTTAGCACGCGGACCAGCCTTCGAACCAAATGACAGCTCCAGATCACCTGACGCACCCACGTGACTTTCTGTGCGCCCGTGGCTGCTTGCGGCCATGCCTCATAACGGTGTATGGTGCACTGCATGTTCCTGTGCGTGACTGTGTCCCGTTATGGAGTACGACTCACTACCACTTGCACTGTGCACGGTCGCGTCAAGCAACGGTGCGCACCAAATACAACCGCGGCTGTTAGACACATGTAACATCATGTTGATAGGTATCGCGGGACACCTCCGGCACGCACAGTGATGGTACGGCTGCAATCTTCTGGAGCAGTAGGATGGGATATTCAGACAGGTATAAAAACATACGCCCGCGCTGTAAGTAAGGATCCGAACTCTGGTTTTCTAGCTTTCTTCCTCCTAGAAAAACCCTAACTGTCTCAGCTTCTTTCCGCTGAGTGGTTCTTGTCTGATTCCAAGTGACTGGCTTGAGCGTCGGAGGGTCCCCACCGAAACAACCGGTCTCCGAGGACTTTTCTTACAGGGGTCCGAGGAGAAGGACATCTGTCTTTCCCGGCATTTGAAGAAGGTGACTTGGCATCATCAGAAACATTCCTTCCTTTTAAGCCCAAGTGGTGGAGAATACTAAACACGTTACTTGCTTTGTGTGTTGACTTAAAAGAAAAAAAAGTTTTGAAATTAAAAAAAAAAAATGCTCACAGATGTTTGCATGAACTCTCGGTGCCTGTTCGCAAACACGAATATGCTTATACCTGCGACACCCTTTCGGGGTTGATCGTGTTAAAAAAGTTAATTTTGAATCAAGTTTATAAATAAATTTAAAATTTTAAAATTTATAATACTTTAATTTTAGTTATAAATTTTTTATTAAAATTATTTTTGTTTTCTTATATTCTTTTATTACTGATTTTTTTTTTTTTTTAAACATGGGAAGAAATTGTTGGGTTGCAGCTTCGGATTGTGTTTATGTTAGAAGGTTTGGATTGAGTTGAATTATTATAGCTTGAGAACAAATCATAAAAGAACAAAAACTAATCGCGCCTTGATTTAGGCATGATTCTCTACTTGTTTTATTTTAAATTTCTACATTTAAATTTATAGATTAAATTTTTTTTGCAATTCAACCTAGCAAATGGTCACGTGACCTATGTGTCTTCCTTGACTCTATATGATTGAACCGAAGTCAACCAGCTCTCTTAATCTGAGAGGCAACCTTGACCAAGATTAGATCGGTTACAGATCGGAAGAAAAATGGTAAGCTAATACGAAGGAAGGCGAATAATCATGAAGAATGAGGAGTAGTTACTCTTTCGGATGGCAGGACCTGCAAACAAAACAGAGCAAAGCAAAACACTTTTGAGAATCCCTGTGGATACCTCGTGATGTTGGAAAATTTCAGATGGATCCTGGAAGGAAGTTGCCACGGCTGATCACTTCCACATGATGTCTACTTCTCGAATTGAAAGCTTGAGGTCAGACGATTAGAGCCCAGGAGTCAACAGCCAAAAGTGAGAATAGTTCTAGCTTGACGGCCAAGAAACTTCAGCTATAAGTACCAACAAAACTTCAGAAACAATCCCAAGTTCACAACAACCAGACCTCCAAGAACGCCACATTTAGACTTCAACAAGCTAAGCAGTTCTCCAGCGCCATCTGCTCTCCACCAGGCCCTATTCATCACCTTCCCACGTTTAAAAAACCTTCTTTGTTAGAACCAAGAGGGGGGTGGGTAACAGCGTCCACTGATCACATCAGCTTGTCCACCGAAGGGACAAAGGATGGCTAAGAAGGGGAGATCACGCATGTTGGAGCTCTTAAGGTTTTGGTTCTCATGGTGGCATTCAGTTGGAAGGGGAAATAAGCCATCGACTGCACCGTCCACCGGGCCGGCGGCAGCCATGGTAGCTGCAGCAAAGCATTTCTCAAGTGCTCACAAAGTGCACTTTGGCTAGCATGCAGCTGTGCTGTTCATGCTTTGTAATTCTATGATCACTATTTAATAAAACAGGGGAAGGTTATCCTTGATTCTATAATCAATAGTTTGTAAATTTTTCAGTGGTACTGCACATCATTAGAGTCATTAAACGTGTATCAATAGATGGCACAGTAAAATTATCTGCTTGAAAGTTAACCTGCAGTCATTAAAAAGCTTTGCGTTATTCCACTCAATCATTTATACCTTGGATTAGATCGATCCTTGTTATAAATGGCTCATCCAAAAGGCCTAAAAGCTTTCCTACAGAAATTAAATTTGGAAGCCACTTTAGTTTATTGCTGATCAAAGAGCTTTCAAACTAAGCTGAACTCCTTGTACAGCCCAGAAAATGACCTTAGCTCCTTGTCAGGTGAATATTAGCTATGTTTGATCTTTTTCCCCCTCTGTCTTTGTGAAGCTCTGCTACAAAGTATGCTTTCCAATCATTTCTCATAAGATGAGATTAGATTAATGTTCATGACATTCCTTTACACATGCAACTTTGATGAGGAAGAAGAGAGCATAGCTTGTGTTTCTCAACAAATTTGTAGGTTTTTTTATATCAAAATATAAGTAAAATATGAGTACATCCTTGTATACTTCATTCTCAAGGGGAGCCTCCACTGTGATCCCCACTTTTGAGCAGGCCTGGGATATAATGACTCATGCTTGGTGGTGCTATTGGACTGAGAAAATACAAGAAACATTCACTTCAGAGAGAATCAAGAGCAGAGACGCTCTCATCCCATTTATTTGTCAACCGGATGTCATCACCCCTGATGCTGCAAGCACACTAAAATCATTCAATATAAATAACATGTGCATCTACCACTTTGCAAATATATGTATGCAGTGTAAAAAATATATAAATTTGTATAAAGAATAAGCATTCACTCTTAAGAAGTATGTTCATTCAACCCTTAGACATACAGCTCCAATATATCTGTCCGCTTGACAATTTTAAATATGAGTTGATGTTCATATTTAAACAAAAAAAAAAAATCTTGAAAAGAAGAGATAAATTTGGCGATTTTTGCAGAACCTCCATATTTTTCATAACATAGCATCAAATAAGCCTGTGTGATACGATTCTATTTGTTATTGAAGTGTGTATCCTCTCCTCTTTCTCACCATGCTTGAGGCTAACTTGCGGTAAACCAAACTGTAAAGAGGTTGCCAATGACCACCGTTTTCCCCTGGTCTTACGTTTAACTTTCTCAGTGACTGACTTGAAAAAGGCAGCTTTGTTGGCTAGGGCTGCTTCCAACGAGTCAGATGCCATCATGCGTTTTTGCATGACAGTCAAAGCTAGACAAAGAAAGACTTGATCTTTTGAATTTTCTACTCGTTTAAATTTTGTGACAAACTTTTCTAACTTAATCACCAAGGAAGCTCGCTCATGCGTCCATGAATCACGCCTGCCATCCGGCCTTATCTGCCTTCGGCAACGCGCGCGGAGAAGGAAAATATTGCAGACCAACTAGAGGAAGTTGTCATGCCCTAGTTCCAAATTTGAGATAGGATGATAACTCACCTTGCATGCCAATTTATTATAAATATAATTTTCAGTCTTGGGCTACCAGCCCTACATACAAGCAATACTAGACTACATCCATATAATAAATTTAATTTATTTAATAGAAGCTCCATTATTATTATTATTTAATAATTTAAGATTTAAGATACTTTATTTTTAATAATAAAATCTTTTATTAAAATTATTTTTATTTTTTTATATTTTATCATTATTATTATTATTGAGCATGTGACACTACAGAAAAATTCAGAAATAGCGACGCATTTTTGCGTTACTAAATTGTGACAACTCAGTGAGAAAAAAAAAATAGTGACGCCATTAGCGACGCAATAAAAATGCGTCGCAATATAGCGACACATTAGCGATATAAAAACCAAAAAATTTTAATAAAATCGTTAATATAGCGAAGCAATTATTGCGTCGCTATTTAGCGATGCAATAGCAACGCATATAACAAAAAATAAAAAAAATTAATTTTTAATATAGCGATGCAATTAATTTTTAATATAGCGATGCAAATGTTGCGTTGCAATATAGCGATGCATTAGCGACGCAAAAGCCAAAAAATTAAAAAAAATCATTAATATAGTGACACAGCGATTGCGTCGCTATTTAGTGATGCAATAGCAACGCATATAACAAAAAAATAAAAAAATTAATTTTAATATAGCGACGCATTAGCGACGCCAAAACCTAGAAAATTTAAACAAATTTGTTAATATAGCGACGCAATCATTGGGTCGCTATTTAGCGACGCAAATAGCGACGCAAATACCAAAAAAATAAAAAATAATTTTTAATATAGCGACGCAACATTGCGTCGCTATATTGCGATGCAACATTTGCATCGCAATATAGCGACGCAAAAACCAAGAAAATTAAAAAAATTTTGTTAATATAGCGATGCAATGATTGCGTCACTATTTAGCAACGCAATAGCGACGCATATACCAAAAAAATAAAAAAATTAATTTTTAATATAGCGATGCAAAAAATCCAGAAAATTAAAAAATAAATCGTTAATTTAGTGACGCATATAACAAAAAAAATAAAAATAAATTTAATTTTTATCGTGGCCGTGGTCGGCAACCACGGCCGTGGCCTGGCCCGTTGGCCAGGCCGTCGGTAAAAAAAAAGGATCGTTTTTTTGACAACCCTCCCGTGAAAAAAATAACAAAAAATATAAAGTGGTTCCCCCCCTTTCTTGTCGATCATGGCAGTGTCCGTCGTTGATCATCGCCGATCGGGATCATGGCTTGGATCGATCGCAACCGTCGGATCGTCGCCGATCGATTGGATCGCAACGGTCTGATCGATCGTCGCCGATCGAGATCGTGGCTTGGATCGCTCGCAACCGTCAAATATCGTCAGCGATCGAATGGATCGCAACTGTCGGATCGATCATTGCCGATCGGGATCATGGCTTGGATTGATCGCAACCATCGGATATCGTCGCCGATTGGATGGATCACAACCGTCGGATCGAACATCGCCGATCTGGATCATGGCTTGGATCGATCGCAATCGTCGGATCATCACCGATCGGTTGGATCGCAACCTTCGGATCGATCATCACCGATCAGGATCATGGGTTCAATCGATCACAACTATCGGCTATCATTGCCAATCGGATGGATCGCAACCATCGGATCGATCATCGCAGATTGGGATCATGGCTTGGATCGATTGCAACCATCGGATAGTCGCCGATCAGATGGATCACAATGTCGGATCGATCATCACCGATCGGGATCATGGCTTGGATCGATCACAACCGTCGGATCATCACCGATCGGTTGGATCGCACGGTCGAATCGATCATCGCCGATCGGGATCATGGCTTGGATCACTCGCAACCATCGGATATCATTGCTGATCGGATGGATCGCAATGGTCGGATCGATCATCGCCGATCGGGATCATGGCTTGGATCGATCGCAACCATCGGATATCATCGCCGATCGGATGGATCGCAACCGTCGAATCGATCATCGCTGATCGAGATCATGGCTTGGATCGATCGTAACCGTCGGATCATCGCCGATTGGTTGGATCGCAACCGTCGGATCGATCATCACCGATCGGGATCATGGCTTGGATCGATCGCAACCATCGGATCGTCGCTGATCGGTTGGATTGCAATGGTCGGATCGATCATCACCGATCGGGATCATCGCTTGGATTGATCGCAACCATCTGATATCATCACCGATCGGATGGATCGCAACGGTCGGATCGATCATCGCCGATCGGGATCATGGCTTGGATTGATCGCAACCATCGGATCATCGCCGATCAGTTGGATCGCAACGGTCAAATCGATCATCACCGATCGGGATCATGGCTTGGATCGCTCGCAACCGTCGGATATCATCGCCGATCGGATGGATCGCAACCATCGAATCGATCATCGCCGATCGAGATCATGGCTTGGATCGATCGCAACCATCGGATCATTGCCGATCGGTTGGATCGCAACCGTCGATGGTCGATCATCACCGATCGGGATCATGGCTTTGATTGATCGCAATAGTCTAATATCGTCACCGATCGGATGGATCGCAACCATCGGATCGATCATCGCCGATCGGGATCATGGCTTGGATCGATCGCAACCGTCTGATATCGTCATCGATCAGATGGATCGCAACTATCGGATCGATCATCGTCGATCGAGATCATGGCTTGAATCGATCGCAATCGTCAGATCGTCGCCGATCGGTTGGATCACAACGGTCGGATCGATCGTCGCCGATCGGGATCATGGCTTGGATCGCTCGCAACTGTCGGATATTGTCACCGATCGGAAGGATCGCAACCATCAGATCGATCATCGCCGATTGGGATCATGGCTTGGATCGCTCGCAACCGTCAGATATCGTCGCCGATCGGATGGATCGCAACCGTCGGATCAATCATCGCCGATCGGGATCATGGCTTGGATAGAACGCAATCGTCGGATCATCGCCGATCGGTTGGATCACAATGGTCGGATCGATCATCACCGATCGGAATCATGGCTTAGATCGATCGCAACCGTCGGATCATTGCTGATCGATTGGATCACAATGGTCGGATCGATCATCGCCGATTAGGATCATGGCTTGGATCAATCACAACTGTCTGATATCGTGGCTGATCGGATGGATCGCAACCGTCGTATCGATCATTGCCGATCAGGATCATGGCTTGGATCGATCGCAACCGTCGGATCATCGCTGATCGGTTGGATCGCAATGGTCGGATTGATCGTCGCCAATCGGATCATGGCTTGGATCGCTCGCAACCGTCGGATATCATCGCCGATCGGATGGATCACAACCGTCGGATCGATCATCGCCGATCGGGATCATGACTTGGATCGATTGCAACCATCGGATATCGTTGCCGATTGGATGGATCGCAACTGTCAGATCGATCATTGCTGATCGGGATCATGGCTTGGATCAATCGCAGCCATCGGATCATCGCCGATCGGTTGGATCGCAACCTTCGGATCGATCATCACCGATTGGGATCATGGGTTCAATCGTTCGCAACCGTTGGATATCATTGTCGATCGGATGGATCGCAACCGTCAGATTGATCATCGTAGATTGGGATCATGGCTTGGATCGATCGCAACCGTCGGATCATCGCCGATTGGATGGATCGCAACAGTCGGATCGATCATCGCCGATCGGGATCATGGCTTGGATCGATCGCAACCGTCGGATCGTCACCGATCGGTTGGATCGCAACGGTCGGATCGATCATCGCCAATTGGGATCATTGCTTGGATCACTCGCAACCGTCGGATATCATTGCCGATCGAATGGATCACAACGGTAGGATCGATCATTGCCGATCAGGATCATGGCTTGGATCGATCGCAACCGTCGGATATCGTCACCGATCGGATGGATCGCAACCATCGGATCGATCATCGACGATCGGGATTATAGCTTGGATCGATCGTAACCGTTGGATCATCGCCGATCAGTTGGATCGCAACCGTCAGATCAATCATCGCCGATGGGGATCATGGCTTGGATCGATCGCAACCGTCGGATTATCGCCGATCGGTTGGATCGAAACCGTCGGATCGATCATCGCCGATCGGGATCATGGCTTGGATCGATCGCAACCGTCTAATATCATCGCCGATCGGATGGATCGCAACTGTCAGATCAATCATTGCCGATCGGGATCATGGCTTGGATCAATCGCAACCGTCGGATCGTCGCCGATCGGTTGGATCGCAACGGTCGGATCGATTGTCGCCGATCGGGATCATGGCTTGGATCGCTCACAACCGTTGGATATCGTCGCCGATCGGATGGATCGCAATCGTCGGATCGATCATCTCCGATCAGGATCATGGCTTAGATCGCTCGCAACCGTCGGATATCGTCGCTGATCGGATGGATCGCAACTGTCAAATCGATCATCGCCGATCGGGATCATGGCTTGTATCGATCGCAACCGTTGGATCATTGCCGATCGGTTGGATCGCAATGGTCGGATCGATCATCGCCGATTTGGATCATGGCTTGGATCACTCGCAACCGTCGGATATCATCACTGATCGGATGGATCGCAATGGTCGGATCGATCATCGCCGATCGGGATCATGGCTTAGATCGATTGCAACCGTCGGATATCGTCGCCGATCGGATGGATCGCAACCGTCGGATATATAATGCGTTGCAATATTAGTTTATTAATTTAAAACTGATATTGCGACGCATTGTATTTGCGTCGCATATTGCGACGCATAATGGATGCGTCGCAATATTAGTTTTAAATTAATAAACTAATATTGCGACGCATCCATTATGCATCGCAATATTGCGACGTATATACTATGCATCGCAATATTAGTTTAAAATTAATAAACTAATATTGTGATGCATTCATTATGCATCATAAATTATTTTATTAATTTAATATTACAAAAATTGTGATGCATTCATTATGCATAGCAATATTGCGACGCAAATCGAATGCATCGCTAATTTCCCGCCAAAATGCCTATTAGCGGCAACTTAGCGACTTAATCAGCGACGCTGATTAGCAACGTATTAGCGACGCAATTATGCGTCGCTAATCCTAATTCATAAAACCCTCCCCCTCTTCTTCTTCCTCCTCATGAGCCCGAACCCCCCCTCCAGTCTTCTGCACTCGACGTCCTCGCCGGCGAGGGTTATTTTCAGGTACCCCTCCCTCCACCCAGTAAAAAAAAATTTGGTATGAGAGGGGGTTTTTTTTCCCATCCCCCCTCCTGTTTCGGCCACGGCCGTGGCCAACAACTCGGTGGCCTGGCCACGGTGGCCAGGCCACCAAAAAAAAATTAATAGGGGGGAAAACTCCCCCTCCCGTCTTCTCCGGCCATGGCCTGGCCATAGTGGCCAGGCCACGAAAAAAAAAAAATTAACAGGGGGGAAATCCCCCATCCCATCTTCTCTGGCCACGGCCGCGACTGTGGTCAGTCGCGGCCTGGCCACAGAAAAAAAACTTAATAGGGGAACCCCCCCCCTCCCGTCTTCTCCGGCCATGGCCACGGCCGTGGCCGGTCGTGGCCTGGCCAAAGTGGCCAGGCCACGGAAAAAAATTTTTTTAACACGGTGGTTTGGCCCCCCCCCCGTCCCATCTTCTCCGGCCACGGCCGTCATGGCCTGGACACACTGGCCAGGTCACGAAAAAAAAAAAATTAACATGGGGGGTTTGGCCCCCCCCCCTCCCGTCTTCTCCAGCCACGGCCGCGGCCGTGGCCGGTCGTGGCCTGGCCACAGTGGCCAGGTCACGGAAAAAAATTAACACGGGGGGTTAAATTTATTATTAAATATTTATTAAAAACTACTGATTAAATTATTTAATTATTATTATTAAAAATATTATTAGTAAGCTATTTTGATATTTTAATCTAATAATTTATTCAAATATATTATTATATAAATTAAATTTAGAAAACCCCTATAGTAATATTATTATATCAAATAAATAGATATTACAATAACATTAGAATACACTATAGTATTATTTTATATATAAAAATTATATTATGTTATATTATAATATTATATTCATTTTCACCCATAAAAATATTTATAATAAACTTATTATAAATTAATATAAAATTATGATATAATTCAATATTTGGATTTTTTGTTATTAAATTAGAAAAATAAATTTATTATCCCTTTAACTTATAGTATTTACTGTGATCATAAAAAAGTATGTTTATGATAATTAATTTAGGACACTTTATTAATAATATCATATTATAATATATATTAACTTATATTAGTTCATAATATTATAATATAAAATAATAACAATAAATTACGGTATTCTAATAAATAATAGTTGCAATATAACATCATTGTAGTATTTGCTAATTAGTGATTCTGATCGATAGTAAATTAATTAAAGAAATTGCTTTACAATTATTTAGTGCTTATTATGTTTTAAATTAATTCAGTCATAATTGATTAGTGATTTTTATATAGTCATGGTTCAATTTCTTAGTCTATTAAACTATGCATGGCAGTTTATTGGTGAACATTTGACATATATGGGTTCTAATTTTATTGATATTATAATATATATAATAATTTTATAATATCATATTATAATATAATTTTATAATATCATATTATGTCTTGATTATTTACATCCTGCTTCAAATTGAATGATGCATTAAATTATGTAATGCTAGAATGAACATCTTGTTGTAGTTCTATTTAATTTTAGCACCGAATTAGTAGTTTCAATAACTTATATTTTAGTCTTCACATACAATTATGTAATGAGTTTATTATGGAATTGACAAGAATTTCTGAATAACAAACATAATTTTGATTATCTTTGGATTTTCATAGTATTTCTCACAGCAATATAACCTTTAGACCCATATGAGAATTTGTAAGACTTAGTCTTGCAAATTCTCAAATTGTCTTGGTGGACAGTTTGAGAAATTTTTTTGTGATATGTTAGTCTGCTATTAATGATCGTTGGTTGAGATTGTGGTTTATATTTGCTCATACGTTCTCCTAGTGTGGCATATATGCCACACATTTAGGAGAACATATAGGAAATGCTGCTGAAATTTCAATGTAAACGATCGATGCAGAATAACATATCAAAAAATATTCTTGAATGGGATAGGGCCTTACCTTTTAGACATGGAGTGAAGGTGGAATTAATTTAGGACACTTGATTGCTTATGAAGTCTCATGATTGAACGGACCGCCTTATGGCCCGGTCCGAACCCAAGCCCTAGCATTAGCCTGGCATGAACCTGTGCCTCAGTCCTTGCTAGCACGACAAGGATCGTAGCCGTGGCCCGGCCTTGTAGGGTAGGGACCTTAGTTGTGTAAAAGAAAATTGGTTTAGTTATAAATGATTTAAATGGTTGTTATTAACCTTAGTTGTGCAAAAGAAATAATTTAGTTATATATTTAGTCATGCTAATATAGTTTTATATTGTGGTTTCCATTAATGGTTTATCATAAATTGTATAAGTCGGTCAAAAATGAGCGGGGCTCGCTCGTGGATGTATGCAAGGATAAAGATAGCTTGCTTAATCCAGATTTTTCGAATAGATTGGAAGAATTTATCGCATTTGCATGTAGCCAACCTGAATGGATGGATGGGCCTAGGATTAGGTGCCCATGCAACTTCCATAGGTGTCAGAATAAAACCTACAGAGATGTTGAAACTGTTAAGGTGCATTTGTGTAAAAAGGGGTTTGTTCCTGATTACGATGTTTGGTACTGTCATGGTGAACCAGAGAAAATTCCAGCAGCTGTTACAAGCCAACAAGTGTCAATTCCCGTAGATGAACCATTTGTGAATTTAAACACATATGAAGAAATGGTGATGAATACATCGGGTAATGAATTCAATCAGAATACATTTATGAAAGAACCAAATCCAGATGCACAACAATTTTATGATATGTTGCATGCTGCAAATCAAGAATTGTATCCTAGTTGTGAGGGTCATTCTCAGTTGTCTACGGCTGCTCGGTTGTTGAATATTAAAGCAGAACATCGATTATCAGAAAAGTCGTTCAATTCTGTAGCTAGGTTAATCAAGGAAATGTTGCCAAATAATAATGTTGTAGCAGACAGTTTTTACTCAACGAAGAAGTTGTTACGTAGGCTTGGGCTCCCAGTTAATAAGATCGATTGTTGCTTGAACAATTGTATGATATATTGGGGTGAAGACTCAGAGCTGAGATGTGTAAGATTTGTGGGCAATCGAGGTACAAAAACGGCGAAGGGAGAGCTAGTACAAGTAGGAGGAAAAGTGTACCTTACAAGAGGATGCATTACTTTCCTCTTACTCCACGCCTGCAGAGATTATACAGATCTGAGGCTACAGCTGCTGATATGAGATGGCATGCCGAACATGAATCTAAAGAGGATGAAATGCGGCATCCATCAGATTTAAAAGCTTGGAAGCATTTCAATGAAAATCATCCTGATTTCGCTGAAGATATAAGGAATGTGAGATTAGGTCTTTATACCGATGGCTTCCAACCATTTGGTCAAGCGGGGCACAGTATTCATGTTGGCCTATGATACTGACTGTATATAACCTTCCTCCATGGAAGTGCATGAAAGATTCTGCAAAGTTTTTGACAGTTTTGGTTCTAGGACCATCAAATCCAAAGGAAAAGATTGATGTCTTCCTGCAACCGTTGGTGGCCGAATTGAAAATATTATGGGAAACAGGAGTCATAGCCTACGACATTTCTATGAAACAGAATTTCATCATGAGAGCTGCTTTAATGTAGACAATAAGTGATTTCTCGGCATATGCAATGTTGTCTGGTTGGAGCACTGCTGGACCTAGCATGCCCTTATTGCATGTATGATTGGATGCATTTATATTGCAGAAGAGTGGTAAGCAGTCATGGTTTGATAATCATAGAAAGTTCTTGCCTCCAAATCATCCTTACAGGCGTAACTTGATCACCTTTCGGAAGAACAAAGCAGTCACAAAATTCGCCGAACCGGTTAGGTCCGGCACGGATATATTTGATACTATAGAGCATTTGGGGTTGAGGTATGCTTGGGAACCAGATGCAGATAGAATAAATGGCCGTATATGTAAAGAACATAACTGGAAGAAGCGGAGTATATTTTGGGATTTGCCGTATTGGAGCACAAATCTCATCCGACACAACTTGGATGTTATGCATATCGAGAAAAAATTCTTTGATAACATATTTAACACGGTGCTAAACATCCCAGGAAAAACCAAAGACACTGCAAAGTCAAGAGAAGAACTTAATCAGTATTGCATAAGAGGTGATTTAAGGAGGAGTGCCGACGGGACCTATCCTAAAGCCTGTTACACTCTTGACAGAAATTCACGAGAAGTATTATGTAACTGGGTTAGAGGGTTAAAATTTCCAGATGGTTATGCCTCAAATATGGTAGGTGTGTGGACATGCATAAGCTAAAGTTGTTCGGCATGAAGAGTCACGACTGCCGTGTTTTCATGCAACGGTTATTGCCTATAGCTTTTCGTGAGTTGCTTCCGCACCATGTCTGGAAGGCATTGACGGAGCTCAGCTTGTTTTTCAAGGAGTATCTGCGCAGTCATTACTTCTGCATCCATGGCAAGGCTTGAGGAGGAAATTTAATTATTTTATGCAAGCTGGAGCGAATATTCTTCCCAGTTTTTTGACTCCATGGAGCATTTATCGGTTCACTTGCCATACGAAGCGAGCATAGCTGGTCCCGTGCAGTATCGCTGATGTATCCTTTCAAGAGGTAAATATATACATCAGTAAGACATGTTTGATTTTCAAATATTATTTCATTGCGAGAAAATTGGTTTATTTTTTTCTCACCTTTACATATAGGTACCTTAAGAAGTTAAAAAATAATGTGCGTATAAGGCAAGGGTTGAAGGTTCTATATGTAATGCACACTTGGTCGAAGAAGTTTCAGCTTTTGCCTCGCATTACTTTGAGGGTCGCGTCCGCATGAGGAGCCGAAATCTTGGTCATAACGATGACGTAAGTGTGGACAAAGGAGAACCTAATGACGGTAGAATATCAGTTTTTTAAAGGTATCATCCATTCATTTGGGGGGCAGAAGTCAAGAAATCTTAGCGATATGGATAATGCAGCACATTATTACATCCTAATGAACTGTAGAGAAGTCGATCATACATTGAGTAAGTTTATACTTCAATGCTTAATTGGAACTTCTAATTTAAATTGTAATATACCACAATATTTAATTGCTAACAGAAGTTTTAATCCTTATCATCCCATAAGGTTGTATTGTGATAGACAACGACAGATGAATCCCGACATCAGTCAAGTTGTCATTGGGCAGAAGTTAGAAACTGAGTTCGCTTATTGGTTTTATGAATTGTGAGTAGTATCACTCAATCAATTTCAATAATGGCTTTTATTTTCGAATTGGTTATGAATAGCTTATTAATTTATAGGTAAACGGTCCATGGTCAATATTTTATTAATATCTATCGCAATGGCCATTGAAGACCATAACAACCTCTACTGGCTATTTTGTTAATGGGTAAATTTCAGATTGAATGACTAGCAGCTTCAAGAGGCACGCAGAACAGGGGCGTGTGTGTTAAAGGAGAAAGTGTTGGAGCAAATATGCAGGATTATTACGGAAAGTTAGTAGGTGGTTGAAGTTGAATATCCTGGTTGGCCTATTAAACGAACCATATTATTTCATTACGATTGGTTCGATCCGACAGTTTCTGTGGGCAAAAGGGTTCATAACGACTACAATCTAGTTGAAGTGAACCATCGACGAAGATTGCAGAAATATGAACCATTCATCCTTGCATCCCAAGCTCAGTAAGTATTTTACTGTGGATATCCAAGTTTGTACAATGACAAGCGAGATTGGTGGGCTGTTTCTAAAATCGTCCCACGTTCAATAATCGTATTAGACGAGAGTTCATCAAGTCAATCAGCCGAGTGCCCTGCATTTTAGAGGATGAGATGGAAATGCATGCAATTGAGGACGACACAAGAGCTCCTGAAACATCACTTAGAGATCCAAATGGTGATATCCAAGAAATTACGGATCAAATGTTCGGTTTCCTTTCGATGATAATGAAACCGAATCGCAGTCCAATACGACATCGGATGTTGAACCAACATTTCACGAAACAAATGAAACCGACTAAACATAGAGGTTTTTTCAAATTAAATTTATTTTTATAAATGTTATATTTTTACATATTTAATCATTAATCATAATTACATTCATGAATATTTAGTATTTTTAGTATGACGGGCCGAGGTAGATCTACCGGCGACAGACAGAGTGAGCAGAGACGTAGCCCTGCCGCATCAGATCCCATGAGCTTTGGAGATGGAGTTCCACCATCGGCCGCACTGTACTTGGACTGGATGCTCATGGGCTGTAAGTATATACTAATTATAAATATATTGTTTATGTTTTTAAGCCAATTACTTGTAAACATGTATTTTTTTAACAGATTTATTGAGCAGCATCATGTATCGAGCCAGATCAGCTCCATATTTCAGAGGCATGCTGATCCAGTAGCTACGATTGGTGCCATGTATCTGAGCCACGAGGAGTTTTATTTTCATAGTTTCAGGTAAACTTATTAAATATAATTTATCACTAATATAAAATTTCTTAATCTTAATAAATTCTGAAACTAACTGTTTATTTCAATGCAGAAAAAGTATACATGACCCTGCCATCCATGATGCCATTAGGGCAGCATGGAATGCTCTTATGGCACGCCGATACTCCGACATGCTTCATCGTTGGAGGACATCGGATGAGCATCCTACGCATGTGCTGGAGGATATTTGGCACGAGTGGCAGCAGGCGTGGCAGTCTGATGGCTGGCATAGGAGGTCGCATCAGCCAGCACGAATCGCCGATCCGAGAGGGGCGGTCCTGGCACGGGTCTCTCCCGCCACACTGCGGGGTCCATTTCATTCAGGAGCACATACGCCGTATGATAAGAAAACATAAATAATTTAATTACTAATTTAGTTATTTAAAATACTTATATTTATATCAATTTTTCTTTCTATTGTTGTAGTCTGAACAGGAGGGCGGAGATCCTGGTGAGTTTCATCTATTCAGGCGACATACACCAGGAGGGATGGTTCCTGAGTCGATACACAATCACGGGAGGTTGTAGTAAGAAATTAGCTTATATTGTATCTATTTAATTTCTAAAATTTTATTTAGAGAAATTTATTGATTCATTTATTGTTGATTTTATAATTTTAAGGCACGAGTCGAGGAGCTTCAGTCCCAGACATCGCAAGTCGACTCCACTGATGGGGGACCGCCCGTCGAACTCTCATCAGAGGAGAGTCGACGTGTGTTTTTGGAGGCTGTTGGTGCCCAGCCGTGAGACCGCAGGGTCTATGGTCTGGGCACCAGAGCTTCTGCATATTTTCCCCATCAGGCCTCCAGTTCGTGCTATTCTGGTGATATTCCTGCCGAGCGTTTAGAGGACATTCGGAGATCTATTACGGAGGAGGTTCGGCAGGAGATTCACAGGAGTTTGACCAGTGCACGGAAGTCCTTCAGCACGAGCTCTCTGACATAAGAGAGTAGATGCATCACATACGGATTTGGTTAGCCGCATGTCGCAGGGTTTTTAGCCACCACATGATCGTGATAGTGGAGATTCTTGATGTATTTTTTTCTTACTTTTTATGTGTTGTACATGAAAACTTCAAAATTTTAATATATTAATTATTTTTAAAAATTTAATAATGAATGTTTCAATCAATATCAGTGTTTCGATCAATATTTTTGTAAATTTAACCGTTTTAATTTTTAATATTTTTATTTTTTTAAAAAATTTAATTAGTGACATTAGCGACTGAAATTGCATCGCTAATATTTTTAAAATTATTATTAAATATTACACGAAAGGAACTGGCGTCGCAATATTGCGACGTAATCGAATGCGTCACAATATTAAATTTAACCATTTTAATTTTAATATTTTCTATTTTAAAAAAAATTAATTAGCAACGTATTAGCAACTAAATTGCGTCGCTAATATTTCTAAAATATTATTATTAAATATTACGACGCAATGTCTTGGCGTCGCAATATTAAATTTAACCGTTTTAATTTTTAATATTTTATATTTAAAAAAAATTAATTAGCGACACATTAGCGACTGAAATTACGTCGCTAATATTTTTAAAATATTATTATTAAATATTTGATGCAACGACCTTGCGTCGCAATATTGCGACGCAATAGAATGCGTCGCTGATAGTCGCTATTTAGCGACACAATTGTGATAAAATTCATTCTGTGACGAAATTGCAGCGACGCCATAATTGCGTCGCTAATGCGTCGCGAAAGCTAGTTTAGCGACGCATTAGTGACGCATTTTGCATCGCTAAATTTAGTTTCTGTTGTAGTATGAAGAAATTATTAAGTTGCAGCTTAAGATGATTATGTTTATGCTTAAAATTTGGATTGAGTCGAATCATTGTACCTTGAGAATAAATTACAAAAGGGCAAAAACTAATCATACCTGATTCTCAACTTAATTTGTTTTAAAATTCTATATAGACTGAAAATTTTTAGCGATTGTAAACGGTTTAACTTCAAATACATTATTATTTCCTACATTTTATGGGTCAACTAACAAATCTGATACTCATTTACATTGTTTCAGTTCAACGCGAATCAACCTAGCAAATAGTCATATGACCTACAGACATCCGGCACCGTAAGCCGCTAGATGTAGCCTTGACGATCTCACAGCCTTTATGCGTCTTCCTTACTCTATATGATTGAACCGAAGTCAACCAGCTCTCTTAATCTGAGAGGCAACCCTGACCAAGATTAGATCGGTTACAGATGGGAAGAAAAATGGTAAGCTAATACGAAAGAAGGCGAATAATCATGAAGAATGAGTAGTTACTCTTTCGGATGGCAGGACCTGCAAACAAAACAGAGCAAAGCAAAACTCTCTTGAGAATCCCTGTGGATACCTCGTGATGTTGGAAAATTTCAGATGGATCCTGGAAGGAAGTTGCCAGGCTGATCACTTCCACATGATGTCTACTTCTCGAATTGAAAGCTTGAGGTCAGACGATTAGAGCCCAGGAGTCAACAGCCAAAAGTGAGAATAGTTCTAGCTTGACGGCCAGAAACTTCAGCTATAAATACCAACAAAACTTCAGAAACAATCCAAGTTCACAACAACCAGACCTCCAAGAACGCCACATTTAGACTTCAACAAGCTAAGCAGTTCTCCAGCGCCATCTGCTCTCCACCAGGCCCTATTCATCACCTTCCCACGTTTAAAAACCTTCTTTGTTAGAACCAAGAGGGGGTGGGTAACAGCGTCCACTGATCA